>JAODAL010040617.1:0-36722 GCA_025379985.1 Phyllomedusa bahiana
TTTTTAACTGGCCCCTCACTATCTTGGGCAGCCCTTTGTCATAAATTTTTTTCCCTTACTGATCCTATTACACCCGTTTATCCTCCAACTCGCTCATATTTGCTGGTCAGTCATGTAATACATTTACTTATCCTGTACTGTTCCTGAGTTACATCTGTTTTATCCTCCAGAGCTGCGCCCCACTATTCTGCGGTGCAGTCACTGTACATACATTATTTTATCCTTACTGATCCTGATTTACATCCTGTATTATCCTCCAAGCTGCACTCACTATTCTGCTGGTGCAGCCCAACTGTGTACAACATTACTTATCCTGTACTGATCCTGAGTTAACATCCTGTATTATCCCCCAGAGCTGCACTCACTATTCTGCTGGTGCAGTCACTGTACAAACTTTTACTTATCCTGTACTGATCCTGAGTTACATCCTGTATTATGCTCCAGAGCTGCACTTAGTATTCTGCTGGTGCAGTCACTGTGTACATACATTACTTATCCTGTACTGATCCTGAGTTACATCCTGTATTACCCTCCAGAGCTGCGCTCACTATTCTGCTGGTGCAGTCACTGTACATACATTACTTATCCTGTACTGATCCTGAGTTACATCCTGTATTATCCTCCAGAGCTGCGCTCACTATTCTGCTGGTGCAGTCACTGTGTACATACATTACTTATCCTGTACTGATCCTGAGTTACATCCTGTATTATCCTCCAGAGCTGCGCTCACTTTTCTGCTGGTGCAGTCACTGTGTACATACATTACCTTCGGTATCAGTATGACACATGCTGCTGTTGGGAGCACTGGGATGTGTCTGTGATTCCAGTGTAACTTGCTGTGGAACCACCTGAAACCTCTTGTTTTTTCTTTGCTTTTTAATTTTTCTTCACCTTATTCAACGTATCCAAACCTCAATCTATAAACCAATTATAAAGGTCGCCTTGTTTCCTTGTTCTCGGATACAGTCATTGCAGCCGTCCTGTCCTGTTTTGCAGTCTGCATTGCTCTCAGATACCAACGTGCTCCTCATTCCACCCTCAGCTCACCGCACCTGCAACCTTTCCAGGGACCCCGCCCCCTTTTGTTTTTTAGGGGCACGCCCCTTTTTTTTTTGAACACCCCCCCCTTTTTTTTTGAGGGAATACGCCCCCCTTTTTCCCTGCATCATTACTGGAGTTTTGCTAAAACAAAGCAACTGGGAGAAAAGGACAGGAAAGGGTGCAAGGAAAAAAAGGCGACCCTGGGCCTTCCTTTATAGATTGAAGTTTGGAGAAGTTTTTGATTTAAGTGAAACTTCCGATAATCGTGAATTTCATGTATTGAAGGTGAAACTTTGCGAGCTATTGCTGTGTCGCTGGGGTCCTGGCTTCTGTTAGCCCCTCACGATGAGCGGGATGGACCCAAAAACCCGGGGGGAAGGTTTACCAAAGAGGGCCCCACTTCTGCCCTGTGGGAAAGGGCCCGGGACCCCCCCTGCGGGTCGTGTAGGCCCGGACTCTGCGGCTCTCTCTGTGAGGCCTGGACTCTGCGGCTCTCTCTCTGTGAGGGCCCGGGCTCGCGGCCCCTCTCTGTGAGGCCCGGGCTCTGCGGCTCCCCCTCCTGTGAGGCCCGGGCCTGCCCGGGTCGTGTGGGAAAACCCGGGCTCTGCGGCTCTCTCTGTGTGGGGGCCCGGGCTCTGCCCCCTCGCTCTTTCTGTGAAGGGGCCCCGGTCTGCGGCTCTCTCTCTGTGTGAGGCCCGGACCCTGCGGCTCTCTCTGTGTGAGGGCCCCACTCGCGGCTCGCCCCTCTCTGTGGGCCCGGGCTCTGCGGGTCTCTCTGTGAGGCCCGGGGCTCTGCGGTCCTCTCCTTTTGGGCCCGGGCCGCGGCTTTCCCCTCTGTAGGGCCCCACTCTGCGGGCCCGTTTTGAGGCCCCCGGGCTTTTGCGGCTCTTTTTGTGAGGCCCCGGGCTCTGCCTCGCTCTGTGTGAGCCGAAATCTGCGGCTCCTTTCTTGTTGAGGCCCGGACCTGCCCGGGTTTTCTCTCTGTGAGGCCCGGACCTTTTGCGGGGGTCCTCTTTTGTGAGGCCCGGACTCCCGCGGCCTCTCTTGTGAAGGGCCCCCCTCGCGGCCTCCCTCTGGAGGGCCCGGGCTCTGCGCTCTTTTTTCTGTGTGAGGCCCGGACTCTGCGGCTCTCTCTGTGTGAGGCCCGGGTCGCGGCCCCCTCTCCTGTGAGGCCCCGGGCTCTGCGGGTTTTCCGTGTGAGGCCCCACTCTGCGGCTCCCTGTATGAGGGCCCACTCTGCGGGTCCCTCGGGGAGGCCCGGACTCTGCCCTCTCTTGTGGGGGCCCGGACCTGCGGGTCCCTCTCTGTGGGGGGGGGGGGCCCACTCCCCCGGCTCTCTCTCTCTGTGAGGCCCGGGCTCTGGGCTCTCTCCCGTGTGAGGCCCGGGCCCCTGCGGGTCTCTCCTTGTGAGGCCCGGACTCTGCCGGGTTTTCTCTGGGGAGGGCCCCGGGCCCCTGCGGGGTCTCTCTCTGTGAGGCCCGGACTCTGCGGGCTCTCTGTGAGGCCCGGACTCTGCGGGTCTTCCCCTGTGTGAGGGCCCGGGCCCCTGCGGCCTCTCTCTCTGTTTAGGGCCCGGAAATCCCGCGGCCCTCTTTTCTGTGAGGGGCCCGGGCTCTGCCTCTCCCTGTAGGCCCGGACTCTGCGGGTCCTGTGAGGCCCGGGCCTGCGGCCTGTGTGAGGCCCGGACCTCGGCCGCTCTTGTTAGGCCCGGAAATCCCCGCGGTCCTCCCCGGAGGGCCCGGGCTCTGCGGCTCTCTCTGTGGGGGCCCGGGCTCTGCGGGTCTCTTTTGGGGAGGCCCGACCTGCGGCTCTCTCTGTTTAGGCCCCGGGCTCTGCGGCTCGCTCTTGTTTAGGCCCGGACCCCTGCGGGCCCCCTCGGTGAGGCCCCGGGCCCTGCGGGTCTCTCGGGGTGAGGCCCCGACTCCTTTCGGCTCCCTCTGTGTGAGGCCCGGACTCGCCCGGGTTTTCTCCTCTGGAGGCCCGGACTCTGCGGCTCGCTCTGTGTGAGGCCCGGACTCTGCGGCTCTCTTTTGGGGGAGGCCCGGGCTCGCGGGTTTTCCCCTCTCTCTGTGGGCCCGACTCCCGCGGCTCTTCTGTGTGAGGCCCGGAAATCTGCGGGTCCTCTTTTGGAAAGGGCCCCGGACTCTGCGGCTCTCTCTCTGTGAGGGCCCCAAATCCCGCGGGCCCCTCCTCCCAAAAAAAAAAAAAAAAGGGGGGGGGGGGGGGGGGGGGGGGGCCGGGGGGGGGGGCAATAAAAGGAAGGGGGGGGGGGGCCGAAACCCCCCCTCTGCGGCTCGCTCTCTGTGAGGCCCGGACTCTGCGGCTCTCTCTGTGAGGCCCGGACTCTGCGGCTCTCTCTCTGTGTGAGGCCCGGACTCTGCGGCTCTCTCTCTGTGAGGCCCGGACTCTGCGGCTCTCTCTGTGAGGCCCGGACTCTGCGGCTCTCTCTCTCTGTGAGGCCCGGACTCTGCGGCTCGCTCTCTGTGAGGCCCGGACTCTGCGGGTCTTTTTCTGAGAGGCCCCCCCCTCTGCGGCTCCTCTGTGAGGGCCCCGGGCTCCCGCGGTCTTCTCTGGGGAGGGCCCCGGGCCCCGGCTTTTGTATGGGGGCCCCCGGGCTCTGGGCCCCTCCTCTCTGTGAGGCCCGGACCTGCGGCTCCTCTGTTAGCCCGGGCCTGCGGCTCTTCCCCTCTGTGAGGGCCCGGGCTCTGCGGCTTCTCCCTGTGAGGCCCGACTCCCGCGGCTCCTCTCTGTGAGGCCCGGACTCTGCGGCTCTCTTTTGGAGGGCCCCGGGCTCTGGGGGCTCTCTCTGTTAGGCCCCACCTGGGGGCTCGCCCCTCTGTGAAAGGGCCCCGGGCTCTGCGGCTCTCTCTCTTTGAGGCCCGGACTCTGGGGGCTCGCTCTTTTGTGAGGCCCGGACTCGCGGGTGCCTCTGTGAGGCCCGGGCTCTGCCCGGGTCTGTGTGAGGGGCCCCCGGGCCCCGCGGGTCTCTCTGTGTGAGGCCCCCACTCTGCGGGTCTCCCCCTCTGTGAGGCCCCAAAATCTGCGGGTTTTCCCCTCTGTGAGGGGGCCCGGGGCCCCTGCGGCTCCGTTTTGGGGCCCCCCCTCTTTCGGCTCCTCTCTGTGAGGCCCGGGCTCTGGGGGCTCTCTCTGTGAGGGGGCCCCAAATCTTCGGGTCTCCCTCTGGTTTTGAGGGCCCCGGGCTCCCGCGGGTCTCTGGAGGCCCGACCCCTGCGGCTCCTTTTCTGTGTGAAAGGCCCCCCCGGGCTCTGCGGGTCTCTCCTGTGAGGCCCGGGCTCTGCGGCTTCCCCTGTAGGCCCGGGCTCTGCGGTCTCCTCTGTGTGAGGGCCCCGGGCTCTGCGGCTCTCTCTTGAGCCCGGACCCCGCGGGTTTTCTCCTGTGAGGGGGCCCCGGGCTCTGCGGCCCTCTCTGTGAAAGGCCCCCACCTGGGGGGCCCCCTCTGTGAGGCCCGGACTCTGCGGCTCCTCCTGTAGGCCCGGGCCCTACGGGCTCTTGTGATGCCCGGAACCCCCTGCGGGCCTCTCTGGAGGGGGCCCCGGCCCTGCCGGGCCCCTCTTGTGAGGCCCCGGCCCTAAAGGGTCTGTATGGGGGCCCGGAAATCTCGGCTCCTTTTCTCTGTGAGGCCCGGACCCTGCGCTCTCCTCTGTGAGGCCCGGACCGCGGGTCGCTCGTGTGAGGGCCCCGGGCTCGCGGGTCTCTCTGTGTGGGCCCGGGCTCTGGGGGCCCCTCTCTCTGTGAGGCCCCCACTCTGCGGCTCCCTCTGTGTGAAAGGCCCCGGGCTCTTTCGGCTCGCTCTGTGTGAGGCCCGGGGCTCTGCGACTCTGTAAGAGGCCCGGGCTCTGCGGGTCCCCTCTCTCTGGAAAGGGCCCCCCCTCGCGGCTCGTATGAGGCCCGGACTCTCGGCTCTCCTCTCTGGAGGCCCCCACTCTGCGGGTCTCTTCCCCTCGGGGGGCCCGGGCTCCCGCGGCTCTGTGTAGGCCCCGGGCTCTGCGGGTCCTCTTGGGGAAGGGGCCCGGGCTCGCGGGTTTTCTCTCCCGTGAGGGCCCCGGACCCCGGCGCTTTGCTCTTGTGAGGCCCCGGGCTCTTTCAGCCCCTCTCTTTTGAGGCCCAACCCTTTTTGCCCGGGCCCCTTCCTGTTTAGGGCCCCGGAAATCTGCCCCCTCTCTCCGTGAGGCCCGGGGCTCGGGGGCTCTCCCCTGTGTAAGGCCCGGGCTCTGCGGCTCTCTCGGGGAGGCACGGACCTGCGGGTCTCTCTGTTTGGCCCATCTGCGGCCCGCCCCTGTGTGAGGCCCGGACTCTGCCGGGTCTCTCTGTGTTTAAAGGGCCCCGGGCTCTGGGGCTCTCCGTGTAAGGGCCCGGGCTCGCGGCCTCTCTTGTAAGGGCCCCGGCCCCGCCTCTCTCTGTGAGGCCCCCCGGGCTCTGCGGCTCTGTGTGAGGCCCGGACCCCTGTGGCTCCTCTGTGTGGGCCCGGGCTCTTTCGGGGCCCCCCCCCCTGTGTAGGCCCGGGCTCTGCGGCTCTGTGGGGAGGCCCGGGCTCTGTGGCCTGTGTGAGGCCCGGGCCCCGTGGCTTCCGGTTTTTAAACCCGGGACTCTGGGACTCTCTCTGTGAGGCCCCGGGCTCCCGCGGCCCCTCTCTCTGTAAAACCCCGGACTCTGTGGCTTTTCCCGTGAGGCCCGGGCTCTGGGGGCTCTCTGTGAGGCCCGGACTCTGCGGCTCTCTCTGTGTAAGGCCCACTCGCGGGGGCCCTCTCTGTGAGGGCCCCGGGCCCCGCGGCCTTTTTTGTGAGGGCCCCACTCTGGGGCTCTCTCTTGTAGGCCCGGGCTCTGGGCCTGTGTGAAACCCCCGGGCTCTGCGGCTTTTTTGTGAGGGGCCCGGGCTCTGGCTCTGTTAGGCCCGGGCTCCGTTTGGGTCGTGTGAGGCCCGGGCTCTGCCCCTCTCTCTGTGAGGCCCGGACCTGCGGCTCTCTCTCCTTTTAAACCCCGGACCCCTGTGGCTCTCTGTGAGGCCCGGACTCTGCGGCTCTCTGTGAGGCCCGGACTCTGCGGCTCGCTCTGTATAAGGCCCGGACTCTGCGGCTCTCTCTCTGTGTGAGGCCCGGACTCTGCGGCTCTCTCTGTGAGGCCCCGGAAACCCGGGGGCTCTCCCCTCTGTGTAGGGCCCCGGACTCTGCGGCTCTCTCTCTGTGTGAGGCCCGGACTCTGCGGCTCTCTCTGTGGGGGCCCGGACCTTGGGGTCCCCTCTCTGTTTGAGGGGCCCGGGCTCGCGGCTTCTCTCTTAGGCCCGGGCCCGCGGCCTTCCCCTGTGTGGGGGCCCGGACTCTGGGCTCCTCTCTGTGAGGCCCGGGCTCTGCCTCTGTATGAGGCCCCGGGCTCTGCGGGCCCCTCTGGGGAGGCCCGGACTCTGCCGGGTCCTCCCCTTTGTAGGCCCCCGGGCTCTGGGGCTCCCCTCTATGTGGGGGCCCGGGCCCTGCTCCCGCTCTGGTGAGGCCCGGGCTCTGCGGCTCTCCTCTGTGAGGCCCGGGCTCTGCAGCCTCCCTGTGAGGCCCCCGGGCTCCGCGGCCTTTTTGTTTAGGCCCCGGGCCTCTGCCCTCCTCTATGTGAGCCCCGGGTCTGCGGCTCCCCTGTGAGGCTCGGACTCCTGGGCGGCTCTCTCTGTGTGAGGGCCCCGGACTCTGGGGGCCCTCTGTTTGAGGCCCGGGCTCTGCGGGTCTCGGGGAGGGCCCCCACTCGGGGGCTCTCTCGTATGAGGGCCCCGGGCTCTGCGGCTCTCCCCTGTGAGGGCCCCAAATCTGCGGGGTTCCCCTCCCCTGTGAGGCCCCGGGCTCTGCCTCTCTCTGTGAGGGCCCGGGCTTTTGCGGGTTTCTGTTGAGGCCGGCCCCTGCGGGCTCCCCCTCTGTTTAGGCCCGGGCTCTGCGGGTCTGTGTGGGGGCCCCTACTCGGCCCGGGTCTCTCCTGTGTAGGCCCGGGCTCTGCGGGTCCTCCCCTGTGAGGCCCGGACTCCCCTCTCTCTCCCTTTTGAGGCCCGGACTCCCCCTTTGCCTCTGGGGCCCGGACTCTGCGGGTCTGTTAGGCCCGGAAATCTGCCTCTTGTGAGGCCCGACTCTTGGGGGCTTCTCTCTGTGGACCCGGACTCTGCGGGTCCCTGTGTGAGGCCCGGGCTCGCGTCTCTCTCTTTTGTGAGGCCCGGACTCTGCGGCTCTCTCTCTGTGAGGCCCGGGCCCCCGCGGCTCTGTATGAGGCCCGACTCCCGGGGGGCTCTCTCTCTTGAGGGCCCCACCTTTCGGCTCTCTCCGGGGAGGCCCGGACTCTGCGGCTCTCTCTCTCTGTTTGGGCCCGGGCTCTGCGGGTCTCTGTGAGGGCCCCACTTTTTTGCCCCCCCTCCCCCCCCTGTGAGGCCCGCCTCTGCAGGTCACTCCCCTCTGTGAGGCCCGGACCCGCGGCCTGTATGAGCCCGGACTCTGCGGGTCTCTCTCGGAGGCCCGGGCTCTGCGGGTCTCTCTGTATGAGGCCCGGACTCTGCGGCTCTCTCTGTGTGAGGCCCGGACTCTGCGGCTCGCTCTCTGTGAGGCCCGGACTCTGCGGCTCTCTCCCCCTTGTTTAGGCCCCCGGGCTCTGCGGCTCGCTCTGTGTGAGGGCCCCCTCTGCGTTCCTCTGTGTGGGCCCCCAAATCTGCCCTCTTTCCCCTTTTGAGGGCCGGGCCTCGGGGGCTCTCCCCTCTTTGAGGCCCGGGCTCTTCCCCCCCCCTCTTTCCCCTCTGGAGGCCCCGGGCTTTTGCGCTCTCTCTGTAGGCCCGGACTCCCCGGCCTTCTCGTGAGGCCCCCCGGAAATCTGCGGGACGCTCTGGTTGGCCCGGCTCTGCCGCCCCCTCTGTGAGGGCCCCCGGGCTCTGGGGCCCCTCCCTGTGAGGCCCCAAATCTGCGGCTCCTCTGTTGAGGCCCGGACTCTGCGGGTCCTCTTTTTGAGGCCCGGACCTGCGGCTCTCTCCCGTGTGAGGCCCGGACTTCGGGGCTCCCTCTGGGTTTTAGGCCCGGAAATCTGCGGTTCTGTATGAGGCCCCCGGACCCCTGCGGGTCTCTCTCTCTTGAGGCCCCGGGCTCTGCGGCTCTGTAGACCCGGGCTCTGCGGGTCTCTCCCCTCGGGGGCCCGGACTCTGCGGCTTTCCCCCCTCCTGTTAGGGCCCCACTCTGCGGCCCCGCTCGTGTGAGGGCCCGGGCTCTGCGGGTCTCCTGTGAGGGCCCCGGGCTCTGCCTCTTTTTGTGAGGCCCGGGCTCTCGGCTCTTTTCTCTGTGTGAGGCCCGGACTTTTGCGGCTCCTCTCTGTGAGCCCGTACTCTTTCGCTCTTTTCTGTGTAGCCCGGACTCTGGGGGCTTTGCTCTGTGTGAGGCCCCGGACCCCGCGGCTCTGTGTGAGGGCCCGGGCTTTTGCCTTTTCCCCTTTTGTGAGGGGCCCGGCCCCTGCGGCTCTCTCTCGTTGAAAGGCCTCGAAACCCCGGCTCTCTCTCCCGTGAGGCCCCCGGGTCCGGCTCTCTCCCGTGAGGGCCCCGGGCCTGCGGCTCTCTCCCGTGAGGCCCGGGCTTTTGCGGCCCCGCTCTGTGTGAGGCCCGGGCTCTGGGCTCTCTCTGTGTAAGGGGCCCGGGCACTGGGGGCCTCTCTCTGGGGGCCCGGGCTCTGCGGCTCTCTCTCTTTGAGGCCCCCCAAATCTTTCGGCTCTGTGTGAGGCCCGGAACCCTGTGGCTCTGTGGAGGCCCGGGCCCCTTTCGGGTCTGTGTGAGGCCTAACTCTTCAGCCTCCTGTGAGGCCCCGGGCTCTGCGGGTCCTCTCTGTATAAACCCCGGACTCTGGGCCCTCTGTGAGGGCCCGGGCTCTGCGGCTCTCCTCTTGAGGCCCCGGGCCCTGCGGCTCTCCCCTCTTGAGGGCCCCGGGCTCCCGGGGGCTCGCCCCTGTAAATTTGGCCCGGGGCTCCCCGGGCCTCTCTGTGTGAGGCCCCGGGCTCCCGCGCTCTCCCCTCCGTGAGGGCCCCGGGCTCTGCGGCTCTCTGTGAGGGCCCGGGCTCTGCGGGTCGCTCTGTATAAGGGGCCCCCCCCCCCCCGGGGGGGGCCTCCCCCCTTTCGGCTCCCCTCTGGTGAGGCCCCCCACTCTCCGGCTCTCTCTCTGTGGGCCCGGGCTCGCGGGTCTCCCCTGTGAGGCCCGGACTCTGCGGCCCTCTCTGTGACCCGGGCCTCGGGTTTTCTCTGTGAGGCCCGGAACCCCCTGCCTCTCTCTGTGTAGGCCCCCCCGGGCTCTCGGCTCCTCCGGGGAGGCCCGGGCTCTGCGGGTCCGGGATGAGGCCCGGGGCCCCTGCGGCCTCTCTGTGAGGCCCCCACTCTTTCGCCCTCTTGAGGGGCCCCGGGCCCTGCGCTCTGTATGAGGCCCCAAACTCTTCGCGGCTCTCTCTCTGTGTGAGGCCCGGGCTTTTGCGGGCCCTCAATGTGAGGGCCCGGACCCCTTTCTGCTCGCTCTTTTGTGAGGCCCGAACCCCTCGCTCCTCTCTGTGAGCCCCGGAAATTCCCGCAGCCCCCTCTCTGTGAGGCCCCACCTGCGGGGGCCCTTTTTGGAGGGCCCCGGCCTGCGGCTCTGTGTAGGCCCGACTCCCCGCCCCTCCTATTGGGGCCCCCGGAAATCTGCAGCTCTCTCTTAGGCCCGGGCTCTGCGGGTCTTTCGTGAGGCCCGGGCCTGCGGGTCCGTGAGGGCCCGGGCTCTGCGGCCTCTCTATGTGAGGGCCCCGGGCTCTCGGCTCTCTGTGAGGCCCGGGCTCGGGGGCTCTCCCCTGTGTGAGGCCCCGGGCCCCTTTTGCGGTTTTTTGTGTGAGGCCCGGACTCTGCGGGTTTTGGGGTGAGGCCCAGACTTGCGGCTCTCTCTGTGAGGCCCGGGCTCTGCGGGTCCTCTGTTAGGCCCGGGCTTGCGGGTTTTGGGGTGGGGGCCCCCCACCCCTGCGGCTCTCCTTTCTCTCTGTTTAGGGTCGGGCTCTGCGCTCTGGTGAGGCCCCCGGGCTCTGCCGGTCTCCCCCCTGTAGGGCCCCGGGCTCTGCGGCCCCTCTTGTGGGGCCCGGGCTCTGCGGCCCCTCCCCTCTTGAGGCCCGGACCCTGCGGCTCTGTATGAGGGCCCGGACTCTGCGGGCCCCCTTTTGTTAGGCCCGACCCCTGCGGCTCTCTGTGAGGGCCCCGGGCTCTGCGGCTCTGTGTGAAGCCCGGGCCCTGCGGCTCCCTGTAAGCCCGGACTTTCGGCCCCTCTCTTTTAGGGCCCCGGGCTCTGCCCCTCTCTGTAGGCCCGGGCCTGCGGTTTTTCTCTCCTGTGAGGCCCCGGGCTCTGCGGGCTCTCTCTGTGAGGGCCCGGGCTCTGGCTTTTCTTCTGTGAGGCCCCGGGCCCCCTCAAAATCCTCCCGGAGGGCCCCACTCTCGGTTCTCTCCTGTGAGGCCCGGGCTCTGCGGCCCCTCTCTTGTTGAGGCCCGGGGCCTGCGGGTCTCTCTGTTTTGAGGCCCCCGGGCTCGGGGGCTCTGTATGAGGCCCCGGGCTCTGCGGCTCTTCTCGTTGAGGCCCGGACCCCGCGGCTCTGTATGGCCCGGGCTCTGCGACCCTCTCCCCTCTGTGAAAGGGCCCGGGCTCTGCCCCTCTCTGTGAGGCCCCCCCGGGCTCCCGCGGTTTTTTCCCTCTGTGAGGCCCGGACTCTGCGGCTCTCTCTCTGTGAGGCCCGGACTCTGCGGCTCGCTCTCTGTGAGGCCCGACCCCCGCGGCTCCTCTCTGTAGGCCCGAAAACCCGCGGCCTTTTCTCTCTGTGTGAGGCCCGGGCTCTGCGGCCCCCCTCTCCTTTATTTAGGCCCGGACTCTGCGTTCTCTCTCTCTGAGGCCCGGCCCCTGGGGGCTCCCCTCTCTGTGAGGGCCCCCCTCTGCGGCTTCTCCCGTGTGAGGGGCCCGGGCTCTGCGGCTCTCTCCCCTGTGTGAGCCCCACTCTGTGGTTCTTGTGAGGCCCGGACCCCTGCGGGTCCTCTGTGAAGGCCCCGGGCTCTGCAGCTCGTTTTGGGCCCGGACCCCCTGCGGCTCTGTGGAAGGGCCCCGGGCTCTGCGGGTCTCTTTTTGGAGACCCGGGCTCTGCGGGTCTCTCCCCTGTGTGACCCGGAAATCTGCGGCTCTCTCTGTGAGGGCCCCACTCTGCGGGTCGCTCCCGTGGGGCCCGGGCTCTGCGGGTTTGTGTGAGGGCCCGGGCTCTGCCGGGTCTGTGTGAGGGCCCACCCCTTCGGGTCCCGGTGAGGCCCCACTCTTTCGGCTCTGTGTGAGGCCCCGGGCTCTGCGGGGCCCCTCTTGACCCCGGGCTCGCGGGTCTCTCTGTGAGGCCCCGGGCCCCCTGCGGCCCCTCTCTCTCTGTGTGAGGCCCGGAACCTTTTGCCCGGGTCTTCGTGAGGCCCGGACTCTGCGGCTCCTCTCTTTTGGGGAGGCCCGGACTCTTTCAGCCTCTCTGTGTGAGGCCCGGACCTTTTGCGGCTCTCTCTTTTTGAGGCCCGGGCTCTGCACCTCTCTGTGAGGGCCCCGGGCTCTGCCCGGGTCTTTCTGGAGGCCCGGGCTCTGCGGCCTCTTTAGGCCCCCCGGGACTCCCAAAGGGTCTCTCTGTATGAGGCCCCGGGCTCTGCGGGTCTCTCTGTGGGGGCCCGGACTCTCGCTCTCTCTCTGTGAGGCCCGGAAATCTGCGGGTCTCCCCCTGTGAGGCCCGGACTCTGCGGCTCCTGTGAGGCCCCCGGGCCGCGGGCCCCTCTGTGTGAGGCCCGGGCTCCCGCGGCTCTCCCCTGTGAGGCCCCAAAATCTGCGGCTTCTCTCTCTTTTGGAGGCCCGGGCTCTCGCTCGCTCTGTGTGAGCCCGGACTCTGCGGCTCCTCTGTGGGGGAGGGCCCCCCCACTCCCGCGGCTCTCTCCCGGGGAGGCCCCGGGCTCTGCGCTCGCTCTGTAAAAGGGCCCCGGGTTGCGGCTTTTTTCTGTGAGGCCCCGGCCTGCGGCCTCCGTGAGGCCCGGGCTCTGCGGCCCCTCTTTTCTGTGAGGCCCCCATTCTGCGGCTCGCTCTTTTGGAGGCCCGGAAACCCGCGGGTCTCTCTCTGTGAGGGGCCCCGGGCTCTGCGGCTCGCTCGTATGAGGCCCGACTTGCGGCTCGCTCTGTAGAGGGCCCGGGCCCCTGCGGCTCCCCTCGGGGAGGCCCCGGAAAAAAACCGCGGGTCTCTCGTGAGGCCCGGACTCTGCGGCTCTCACTGTGAGGCCCGGACTCTGCGGCTCGCTCTGTGTGAGGCCCGGACTCTGCGGCCCCCGCTCTTGTAGGGCCCCGGGCTCTGCGGCTCGTGTTAAAGGGCCCCAAAACCCGCGGGTCCTTTTGGGGAGGCCCGGACTCTGCGGGTCTTGGAGGCCCGGACCTGCGGCTCGTGTGAGGCCCCGGGCTCCCGCCTCTTGTGAGGCCCACTCGGGGGCCTCCCTGTGAGCCCGGGCTCTTTCGGCTTTTTGTTTTAGGCCCCGGGCCCCTGCGGCTCTCTCTGTGAGGCCCGGACTCTGCGGCTCTCTCTGTGAGGCCCGGACTCTGCGGCTCTCTCTGTGAGGCCCGGACTCTGCGGCTCTGTGTGAGGCCCGGACTCTGCGGCTCTCTGGATTCTTCTATGTCGGATCCATAGAGGAGTTTGCAGCGTTCCTGAGTCATATAGGAGCCGTGCCTCCACCTGTGGAGCCGCCATAGCAGGAGCGCGGTCCTGTGTGAGGTCAGGGGGGCTGCAGGGGGACACAAGGGCTGCTATTGTATGGGGCAGGTATCAATCTGCTGCTCCATATGCTTCCTCCATTCACAGGCTCCTGGTGTCCAGGTTGTGGGTCCCCTGGGAGGGCGCTAATAAGGTGAGAGGAGGGTGCAGCCGCCGCCGCCGCCCGGTGCCTCCACCTCCATAGCCCTGGGCAGTGAGCGGCCGCAGAGCCTCGCGCCCGAAACCGGATCCTCGCTAATTGCTGCCATTAAGATCTGCAACATCCAGAGGCAGATGTCACAGGATTCACCGACACCGGACCTGCCCTGAGAGGCTGCACCGCACACAGCGGGGACCACCAGGACCGCATATACAGCGGGGACCACCAGGACCGCACACAGCGGGGACCACCAGGACCACTTATACAGCGGGGACCACCAGGACCACATATACAGCGGGGACCACCAGGACCACATATACAGCGGGGACCACCAGGACCTTATATACAGCGGGGACCACCAGGACCACATATACAGCGGGGACCACCAGGACCACATATACAGCGGGGACCACCAGGACCCCTTATACAGCGAGGACCACCAGGACCCCATATACAGCGGGGACCACCAGGACCACATATACAGCGGGGACCACCAGGACCGCACACAGCGGGGACCACCAGGACCGCATACAGCGGGGACCACCAGGACCGTATACAGCGGGGACCACCAGGACCGAAAACAGCGGGGACCACCAGGACCACATATACAGCGGGGACCACCAGGACCCCATATACAGCGGGGACCACCAGGACCGCATACAGCGGGGACCACCAGGACCACATATACAGCGGGGACCACGAGGACCCCATATACAGCGGGGACCACCAGGACCGCATATACAGCGGGGACCACCAGGACCCCATATACAGCGGGGACCACGAGGACCCCATATACAGCGGGGACCACCAGGACCGCATATACAGCGGGGACCACCAGGACCCCATATACAGCGGGGACCACCAGGACCCCATATACAACGGGGACCATCAGGACCCCATATACAGCGGGGACCACCAGGACCCCATATACAGCGGGGACCACCAGGACCACATATACAGCAGGGACCATGAGGACCCCATATACAGCGGGGACCACCAGGACTGCACACAGCGGGGACCACCAGGGCCGCATATACAGCGGGGACCACCAGGACCACATATACAGCGGGGACCACCAGGACCGCATATACAGCGGGGACCACTAGGACCACATATACAGCGGGGACCACCAGGACCGCATATACAGCGGGGACCACCAGGACCTCACACAGCGGGGACCACCAGGACCACATATACAGCGGGGACCACCAGGACCGCATATACAGCGGGGACCACCAGGACCGCATATACAGCGGGGACCACCAGGAGCGCATACACCGGGGACCACCAGGACCACATATACAGCGGGGACCACCAGGACCGCATGTACAGCGGGGACCACCAGGACCGCATGTACAGCGGGGACCACCAGGTCCACATGTACAGCGGGGACCACCAGGACCGCATGTACAGCGGGGACCACCAGGACGACATATACAGCGGGGACCACCAGGACGACATATACAGCGGGGACCACCAGGACTGCACACAGCGGGGATCACTAGGACTGCATATACAGCGGGGACCACCAGGACTGCACACAGCGGGGACCACCAGGACTGCATATACAGCGGGGACCACCAGGATCGCATATACAGCGGGGACCACCAGGATCGCATAAACAGTGGGGACAACCAGGACCGCACACAGCGGGGACCACCAGGATCGCATATACAGCGGGGATCACCAGGACCGCACACAGCGGGGACCACCAGGACCGCATCAACAGAGGGGACCACCAGGACCACATGTACAGCGGGGACCACCAGGACGACATATACAGCGGGGACCACCAGGACCGCACACAGCGGGGACCACCAGGACCGCACACAGCAGGGACCACCAGGACCACATGTACATATACCTCAGGGACCGCCAGGACCACATGTACATATACAGCTGGGACCGCCAGGACCGCATGTACAGCGGGGACCACCAGGACCTCATTTACAGCGGGGACCACCAGGACCGCATGTACAGCGGGGACCACCAGGACCGCATGTACAGCGGGGATCACCAGGACCCACATTACAGCGGGATCACTAGGACCGCATATACAGCGGTCCTGGTGGTCCCCGCTGTATATGTGGTCCTGGTGGTCCCTGCTATATATGCGGTCCTGGTGGTCCCCGCTGTACATGCGGTCCTGGTGGTCCCCGCTGTATATGTGGTCCTGGTGGTCCCCGCTGTGTGCAGAGTCCGCTGTGTGCGGTCCTGGTGGTCCCCGCTGTGTGCGGTCCTGGTGGTCCCCGCTGTACATGTCGTCCTGGTGGTCCCCGCTGTACATGCGGTCCTGGTGGTCCCCGCTGTGTGCGGTCCTGGTTGTCCCCGCTGTACATGTGGACCTGGTGGTCCCCGCTGTACATGCGGTCCTGGTGGTCCCCGCTGTATATGTGGTCCTGGTGGTCCCCGCTGTGTGCGGTCCTGGTGATCCCCGCTGTATATGCGATCCTGGTGGTCCCCGCTGTATATGTGGTCCTGGTGGTCCCCGCTGTATATAAGGTCCTGGTGGTCCCCGCTGTATATGTGGTCCTGGTGGTCCCCGCCGTATATGCGGTCCTGGTGGTCCCCGCTGTATATGTGGTCCTGGTGGTCCCCGCTGTATATGCGGTCCTGGTTGTCCCCGCTGTATATGTGGTCCTGGTGGTCCCCGCTGTAGATGCGGTCCTGGTGGTCCCCGCTGTATATGTGGTCCTGGTGGTCCCCGCTGTGTGAGGTCCTGGTGGTCCCCGCTGTATATGCGGTCCTGGTGGTCCCCCCCGTAAAAATGTGATCCTGGTTGGGCCTGCAGAGGTCCAGGGCCCCCCACACAGATGGAGCCTCAGCCTCCGGGCCCTTTAACAGAGCGACCGCAAAGTCCCCGGGCCTCACACAGAAGGCCGGGAGAGTCCGGGCCCCCACACAGAGCGGCCGGGAAAAGGCCCCGGGGCCCCAAACAGAGCAGCCGCAGATTTCCGGGGCCTCACACAGAGCGAGCAGCAAGGGGTCCGGGGGCCCACACAGAGCAGCCGCAGGTCCGGGGGCCCCAAAACAGAGCGGCCGCAGGTCCCGGGGGCAACAGACGAGCCGAGAGTCCGGGGGCCCCCACCGGGTGTAAAGTACAGCTGGGACCACCAGGACCACAGTACATATACACAGGGGCCGCCAGGGCAACCCTTTTACATATTTCCGCTGGGACCCCAGGACCCCCAAAGTAAATATACAAAGCGGGGGCCCCCAGGAACACATTTACCAAAATTTACAGCAGGGGAAACCGGGGATGACTTTATACCCCTGGGGACCAAACCCGGAAACCCCATGTTTAAAAAAAACAGCTGAGAAACCCCCAGGGGCCGGCCCCTGTACATATTTCAGCTGGGGCCCCCCCCAGGACCGCATGTGTAAAATATTTTCAGGGGACCCCCAGGGCCCCTTAACAGCCCCGATTTCCAACCAGGGCCCTCATGTACAATCCCCGGGTGGACCCCCCCGGACCGCATATACTGGGGGACCACCAGGGGCCCGGGATGTAAAAATATACCCGGCTGGGACCAAAAAAGAAATGGATTAAATTTTTAAGGTTTTGGGGCCCAACAGGGAAAAGCATGTTTTAAATATACCCGTGGGACCGCCAGGGCCCGCAATTAAAAAAATACGCTGAGGGCCGCCAGGCCCAAAATGTACTTACGCGGGCCACCAGGGGCCGCATGTACAATACGCTGAACCCCCAAAAGGGCCCCCTGTACATATACAGCAAAGGGGCCACCTAGACTGGAAAGTTTCACCCCTTATACAGGGCTGGGGGGTATAAGGCTCCTCCTATGGGGTACAAGGGGGGATACGGCTTTCCCCCTAAAGGGGGACAGGGAGTTTTTGGCTTCCCCCTAGGGTAACCGGGGAAATAATGGCTCCTCCCCAAGGGTACAGGGAGTATACGGCTCCTCCTATGGGTACAGGGGGTATACGGCTCCTCCTATGGGTACAGGGGGTATACGGCTCCTCCTATGGGTACGGCTTTGGGGTTTTGGCTCCTCCTATTTGGGGGCAGGGGGGGATATGGCCCCCTCCTATAGGGGAACAGGGGTTACGGCTCCTCCCATGGTTTCCCCCGGGGGGTTTTACGGCTCCCCCTTTGGGGCGGGGGGAACGGCTCCCCCTTGGGTTAAACCCCGGGCCCGGGGATACGGGCTCCTCCTATTTGGGGGACGGGGGTATACGGCCCCCTCCTTTTGGGTACCCGGGCTGTGGGGATACGGGTCCTTCCTATGGGTTTCTGGGCCCGGGTATAAAGGCTCCTCCTTTTTGGGTTTCAGGGGGTTTTACCCGGGTCTTTCCTTTGGGGCTGGGTCAGGGGTAACGGCTCCTACTATGGGTTTTCCGGGTGTGGGTTTTTCGGCTCCCACCCAAAGGGGACGGGGGTTTTTACCCGGGTCCCTATGGGGAAGGGGGTATACGGGTCCTCCCATGGGGACCGGGCTGTTTGGGGATAAAGGTCCTTTCCCCTTTGGTTTCAGGGGTTAAAACGGTTTCCCCCTATGGGTTTCAGGGGGTATAAAAGGGGCCCCCCTTTTTGGGTACAGGGGGTATACGGCTCCCCTTTGGGGACAGGGGGGTTAAAGGCTCCCCCTATGGGTTTCAGGGGTTTAAAGGTCCTCCATTGGGGACGGGCTTGGGTATAAGGGTTCCTTTCCCAATGGGTAAAGGCTCGGGGGATTTCGGCTCTCCTATGGGTACAGGGCTGTGGGTATACGGCTCCTCCTATGGGTACAGGGCTGTGGGTATACGGCTCCTTCTCGTTTCGGGTTTGGACCCTTTTTTGATTTAGGGAATATCCCGAGCAATTGGGGCTGAGCAGGGGGGGCCCCCTTACTGGTGATGGTTGTGATGTTAGGGGACGGGGCCCCCGGAAAAGTTTCCCCGGGCTGGGGGGGGGGGGGGGGGGGGATTTAAGGGGACCTGAAGCCGCTGGATAGATGGGGAAAATGGGCAGAATCTTTAAACGGATTACAGCTCAGGACGGGGGCGGCTCATCCCCAATGACAGTCAGGGGGGATACCAAACTCCGCTCCTTTCAGTGAAGGGGCGAACTAAAAAAAATCAAAAACATACACCCTCCCCCATCCAAGGTTTGAAACCCTAAAACTCCTCCCCCATTTCCCGGTGTGGAAAAAACAAAACCCCCCCCACCCCCCCCCATCCAGGTGTGACAAAATTTAAAATCTCCCCCCCATCCAGGTGGGGTTTACCTACACTCCTCCCCCATCCAGCTGTGACACATACACTCCTCCCCCATCTAGGTGTGACACATAAACTCCTCCCCCATCCAGGTGTGAAAAACCTTCCCCCCCTCCCCCATCCAGGGGGTTGGGCACCCCTACATCCTCCCCATCCAGGTGTGACACATACACTCCTCCCCCCTCCCGGTGGGGGAAAAATACACTCCTCTCCCCCTTAGGTGTGACATTTTCACTCCTCCCCCACCCGGTTTGACACCCTACATCCTCCCCCATCCCGGTTTTGAAAACATTTCACTCCTCCTCCAATTTTAAAGGGTTTGACACATAAATCTCCCTCTTTAAAGGGGTGAAACCCTAACCCCTCCTCCTTTCCCGGGGGTGACACATTTCACCCATCCTCCAATTCCCTTTTGGTTTTTGGCCCCAAAACACCCTCCCCCCCTCCAGGTGTGACACTACACTCTTTTCCAACCAGGTGTCACACATACAAACCCTTTCCCCCATCCGGTGTGACACTACACTGATTTCCCCTTTCCCGGTTGGGGTACACATTTTTTACTCATCCTCCATCCAGGTGTGACACATACACTCCTCCCCCATCCAGGTGTGACACATACACTCCTCCCCCATCCAGGTGTGACACATACACTCCTCCCCCATCCAGGTGTGACACATACACTTTTCCCCCCCCATTTCCCGGGGGTGACATAACATGATCCTTTCCCTCCGGTGGCACATACACCCCTCCCCAAACCAAAGGGGTGACACATTCACTCCTCCCCCATCCCGGGGTGACCTTTCACGATCCTCCTTCCCCGGTTTTTGACCAAAAACACTCCTCCCCCAACCCCGGTGTGACACATACACTCATTTTCCTCCATAAGGTGGCCCATAACCTTTTCCCCCCCATCCAGGTGTGAAAACATTTCCTGATCCTCCAAACCGGGGTTGGGAAAAACACTCATCCCCCTTTCCCGGGTGACACTCATTCCCCCAACCCCCTCCCTCTCTTAAGGGGTGACAAACACTCATCCCCCATCCAGGGGTGACAATAAATCATCCTCCAAACCAGGTGTGACACATACACTCATCCTCAATCCAGGTGTGACACGTACACTCCTCCCCCATCCAGGTGTGACACATACACTCCTCCCCCATCCAGGGGGGGTGACAATTCACTCATCTCCCATCCCGGTGGGGGGGGCAATTAAACACTCATCCCCCCCCCCGGTTTTGGGGCCCCAAAAAACCCATCCTTTTCCCTCCAGGTGTGACAAAATACTTCCCCCCCCATCCAGGTGTTACACATACCCCTCATCCCCAATTTCCCGGGGTGACACATACAAATCCTCCTCCCTCAGGGGGTGGGCCATTTCCCTTTCCTCCAAACCAGGTGTGACCCCATAAACTGATTCCCCCCATCCCGGTGTGACAACATACACTCCCTTTTCCTTTCCCCGGGGGTGTGACACATACACTCCTCCCCCATCCAGGTGTGACACATACACTCATTTCCCCCCATTTTCCCGGTGTTGGCACTTACATCCTCCTCCTCCAGGTTTTGGGCCATTTAAACTCCTCCTCCATCCAGGTGTGACACATACACTTTATCCCCCCTCCCCGGTGTTACATTTTCACTCATCCCCCATCCCCGTGTACACTACACTCCTCCTCCATCCAGGTGTGACACATACACTCATCCCCCATCCAGGTGTGACACCTAAAAAAAAATCTCCATCCAAAGGGGTGACACATACACTCATCCTCCATCCAGGTGTGACCCCTTACACTCATCACCCCCTCCAGGTGTGGGCAATACACCTTTTCCTTCCTCCTTCCGGTGTGACACATTCACCCATCCCCCCTTAAAAGGGGTTTACAAATACACTCCTCCCCCCCTCCAGGGGGGGTGACAATTTCACTCCCTCCCCCATCCAGGGGGGTGACACATACACTCATCCTTCCCTCCGGGGGGGGGTGTCACATACACCCCATCCCCCCATTTCCCGGTGGGGGTTACACAACCCTGATCCCCCATCCCCGGTGTGACACATACACCCATCATCCATCCAAAAAGGGGGGGGGTTGGGACAAATTTTTTCCAAATGATCCTCCATCCAGCTGTGAATTTTAAAATCATCCTCCATCCAGGTGTGACACATACAATATCCCCCAATTTTCCCGGTGTGGAAATACACCATCACCCCCCAGGTGTGACACATAATCCTTTCCCCCATCCAGGTGTGACCCCATTTCACCCCCATCCCCCCAATTTTTTTCCAGGGGTTTTTTTTTTTTTGACCAATTTTTAACCCAAAATTTTTTTTTCCAAACCCCCCCCCGGGGGGTGACACCAAAACCCCCCCTCCTTCCCCCCTCCCCCTGGGGGTGACACATACAAATCAAAACCCTCCTTTCCCGGTGTGACACATACCCCTCATCCCCCATTTCCCTTGTGCACATAAAACTCCTCCCCCCATCCAGGTTTTGGGAAATTTCCCCTCCTCCCCCATCCCGGGTTTACTACATTCATTACTTTCCCTCCAGGTTTTGAAATACACTCCTCCCCCTCCAGGTGGGACAAAATTTCACTTCATCCTCCCTTCCAGGTGTGACACATACACTCATCCCCCATCCAGGTGTGACACCTAAACCCCCCATCCAGGTGTGACACATACACTCATCCCCCATCCAGGTGTGACACATACACTCATCCTCCATCCAGGTGTGACACATACACTCATCCTCCATCCAGGTGTGACACATACACTCATCCTCCATCCAGGTGTGACACATACACTCATCCTCCATCCAGGTGTGACACATACACTCCTCCTCCATCCAGGTGTGACACATACACTGATCCTCCATCCAGGTGTGACACATACACCCATCCTCCATCCAGGTGTGACACATACACTCATCCTCCATCCAGGTGTGACACATACACTGATCCTCCATCCAGGTGTGACACATACACTCATCCCCCATCCAGGTGTGACACCTGAACTCATCCTCCATCCAGGTGTGACCCCTACATCCTCCATCCAGGTGTGACACATACACTCCTCCCTCATCCAGGTGTGACACATACTCTCTCCCCATCCAGGTGTGACACATACACTCCTCCTCCATCCAGGTGTGACACATACACTCATCCTCCATCCAGGTGTGACACATACACTCCTCCCCCATCCAGGTGTGACACATACACTCATCCTCCATCCAGGTGTGACACATACACTCATCCTCCATCCAGGTGTGACACATACACTCATCCTCCATCCAGGTGTGACACATACACAACTATCCCTCCAAATTGGACCTACATCATTCCCCATCCAGGTGTGACCTACCCCTCCTCCCCCATCCAGTTGTGACACATACACTGATCACTCATCCAGGTTTGACACATACACTCCTCCCCCATCCAGGTGTGACACATACACTCCTCCCCCATCCAGGTGTGACACATACACTCCTCCTCCATCCAGGTGTGACACATACACTCCTCCCCCATCCAGGTGTGACACATACACTCCTCCCCCATCCAGGTTTGCCCACTTTACACTACCCCCCATCCAGGTGTGACCCCTTTCCCCTCCTCCTCCATCCAGGTGTACCCCCTACACTCCCCCTAACCAGGTTCTGTGGGGCGGGTTTCGGATGATCCCGGGGTGCTGGGTGCACAGATATTACCATAGCAGGGGGTCCGATCTCATAGACCTTGTGAGTCCTTATCTGTTAATGTGACCCCAGTGATGAGGAGGGGATTGGTGGAGACCACAGCCCTTTGAAAACCTGCCCCTTCTCCGAAACCCTGCACAATCACACATGGATTGAAACCCGGTGTAAAAAAACCTATAGCTCTGGGCAAAGTTCTCATCAGGTATTTTTTTTCCCCCGGGCCCCGAACAATACCACAGGAGGAGACACCTGGAAGGTATGAACCGGGGGCTCAGCAGAGAGGAAAAACTGGTTGAGGGATTAAAAAGAAGGGGTTCCTTGGGGGGGGATGCTCTTATGCGCCTGGGGGGGCAAATTTTTTGGGGGAGAAAGGGCCTGGCCCCCATGTCTGACCCGGGCGGGGGCTCTGCACGTTGCAGGTTCCTATCCTTTGAGTTGGATCAAAGCAGGTCCCCCCCCAAATTGCTCCCCGTCTCTTCTCCCGTCCCCAAATTGGGCAGACTGGGGTGGGTGTGAATCCCGCTTGTTTCCCCCCCCCCCCAAAAAAGGGTTGGATTGGGTTTTGGGTCCGGGGATGTGGGGGCCCATCCAGCGACCCCTCATTGTAGACCCTTCCTTCTCACCTTGGTCCTCCAGGTCGTGTCCGCCCACACTTGTCGCCTCTTCACCCCAAGTCCTCGAGTGGGGTGAAGTATTCATCTTGTAGGAGCCTCCAATAGAGTCACATTGAAGGTCCCATCCAAACCTGGTCAAATGTCCAACTGGGACCCCTCCCCCCATATCCCGGCTCCCCCCCCGACCCTGGGAAGTTCTCCAACCTCGCTCCGTTCGCCCCCTTTTCCCCCTTGGTTCTTCCCATTCCCCCCATCAGAGCCCGGTTATTGCTTCCCTCTCTCGCCCCTTACCCCCTTTCCCTTTGGTTCTTCCCATTCCCCCCAAAAGAGCCCGGTCTATTTACTTTCATCTCTCCTCAATTCGCCCCCCTCCTTGGTTCTTCCCATTCCCCCCTCAGAGCCCGGGTCTATTGACTTTCACTCTCGGGTCGTTTCTCCCTTGGTTCTTTCCCTTCCCCCCTCAGAGCCCCCGGTCTATTGACTTCCTCTCTTTTGCTCCTTGCCCCTTCACCCCGGTTTTTTTTTTTTCCCAATTTTTTCCCCCCCATAGAGCCGGGCTATTTACAATCTCTCGCTCCGTTCGCCTTTCTCCCTTGGTTCTTTCCCCTTCCCCCCCATCAGACCGTTTTTGAATTCATTTTCGCTCCTTCCCCCCTTCTTTTTTCCCCATTTTCCCCCCCTCAGAGCCCGTCTATTGACTTTCATCTTCTCCCCGTTCCCCCTCTCCCTGGTTCTTCCTTCCCCCCCATAAGCCCGGTCTATTGATTCAATTTTCGCCCCTTTTGGCCCTTCTCCCTTGGGTTTTTCCCATTCCCCCCATCAGGGCCCGGGGCTTTGACTTTTCATTTCCGCTCCGTTCTTCCCCTTTTTTTCCCCTTGGGTTTTTCCCATTCCCCCCCTCAGAGCCCGGTTATTTACTTCATTCCTCCCGTCGCCCCTTCCCCTTTTTCTTCCCATTCCCCCATCAGGGGCCCGGGTTTTTATTGACTTTCATTCCGCCGTTTTTCTCCCTTTCTCCCCTTTGGTTTTTCCCCTTCCCCCAATCAGAGCCCGGTCTATTGTTTCATCTCTCGCTCCGTTGCCCCCTTCTCCCCCTTGTTCTTCCCTTCCCCCCTCAAACCCGGGTTTTTATTGACTTCCCTTTTTTTCTCGCTTTCCCGTTCGCCCCCCTTTTTTTTTTCCCCCCCTTTGTTCTTCCCATTTCCCCCCCTCGAGACCCGGTTATTGACTTTCTCTCTCGCCCCTTCCCCTTTGGTTCTTCCCCTTTTCCCCCCTCAGAGCCCGGGTTTTGATTTTATCTCTTCCCCCCCCTTCTCCCCTTGGGTTTTTCCCTTTTCCCCCCTCAGAGCCCGGTCTATTTACTTTTATCTCTCTCCCTTCCCCCCTTGGTTCTTCCCATTTTTTCCCCCCACAACCCGGTCATTGATTTCATCTTCTTTCCCTTCGCCCCTTTTCCCCTTTGGGTTTTTCCCATTCCCCCCCATCAGAGCCCGGTTTTTATTGATTCCATCTCTCGTCCGTTCGCCCTTCTTCTTGGGGTTTTTCCCCTTCCCCCCCATCAGAGCCCCGGTCTATTTACTTCCATCTCTCGCTCCGTTCCCCCTTTTTTCCCTTTGTTCTTCCCATTCCCCCCATCAAGCCGGGCTATTGACTTTCCCTCTCTCCTCCGTTCTCCCTTTCTCCCCTTTTTTTCTTCCCCCTTCCCTTCCCCCCTCGAACCCCGGCTATTGACTTCCCTCCCCTCCCCCCCTTTCCCTTGGTTCTTCCATTCCCCCCCTCAGAGCCCGGGGGTTTTTTGACTTCCCTCTCTCGGCTCCCCGGTTTTTTGCCCCCTTCTCCCTTGGTCTCCCCATCCCCCCATCAGGCCCCGGTCTATTGGGCTTTCATTTCCCTCTCCCCTTCTCCCTTGGGTTTTTCCCATTCCCCCCCCAGAGGCCCCGGGCTATTGCTTTCATCTCTGGGGCCCCGTTTCCCCTTCTCCCTTGGTTCTTCCCTTCCCCCCTAAGCCGGTCTAGACTTCCCTCTTCCCCCTCCCTTCCCCTTCTCCCTTGGTTTTTTTTCCCCTTCCCCCCCCATTCAAGCCCCCGTCCCTTTGACTTCTCCCAACTCTTGCCCGTTCCCCTTCTCCCTTGGTTCTTCCCATCCCCCCCATCAGAGCCCCGGGTTTATTTTACTTTCATCTCTCGCTCCGTTCTCCCTTTTTCCCCGGGTTTTTCCCCTTCCCCCCCCCATCGAGCCCGTCTATTGACTTCCTCTCTCGCTTGCTCCCCTTCTTTCCCTTGGGTTTTCCATTCTCCCATCAGAGCCGGCTATTTACTTCCCTCTTCGCTCGTTTCCCTTCCCTTGGTTATTTCCCATTCCCCCCCCTCAGAGCCCGGTTATTGACTTTCACCGTTTTTCTTCTCCCTTGGTTCTTCCCATTCCCCCTCAGAGCCCGGTTATTTACTTTTATTCTCGCTTTCCCTGTTTTTTCCATACCCGTCCTTTCCTGTAATTTTTCCCTTTTTCCGACCAAAGAGATTTACGGGGAAGTCCCCTGGGATTAATTGAAAAGTCGCGGCTTTCCCCCCCTTTTTTCGGGCCATCATTCCCGACCTGTGTATGCGCCCGTGCTTGCATGGACGCGGATCCTCCGAAACCCCTCCCCTTCCCTGCCCCGGGTTTTTCCCTCAGAATGATCGACCCGTGTGAGCGACTTGTTGGCTCTGATGTTTCCCGGCGTCACCTCTTGGTTGGACGGACTTCATTTCCATCTTCTTCCGCTTCAGGCCCCCATGATGAGTTTGTCCCGGCCCCAAAAGACGTATCATGAGCTGGATATGCCGCTTCTCTCTTTTGGGGGTCTTCTTCATGGGGCTCGGACTGACCTTTCACTTGGGGAAACAGCCTATAACACCCTGAGTTTTAGGGGGGTGGGACAGGGGTTGGAATTTGTAGAACAAAAGGAAGATTGTCACCACGGAGCAAAACAGGAACAAGCAACAGGGAAAAATCTGCAAAAGAAACTAATTTTTAGGTACAGTTATGTTGAGCAAGGGTTTTTCTATAAAAAAAAGGGGAGTCTACGGGCACAGCTGTAGTGGATGGGGGGATTGGAGGCTGGGAAGTCAAAAGGCAGAAAATTGTTCCCTTTTTTTTCTCATGCAAAATAATTTATTAATACAAAAAACTTTTAAAAATTGTAAATTGTAAAAAAACTGCAAAAGGGGAAAAAAAACAGTTCAACAAAACCGTTCCTGAGTAACCATTGGTGGGTTTTTGGGGTTTATTTTGGGAATGTATCTCCCCCCTCAGACCCCGCATAGACGACCTCACATCTGATCTTATTTCCAGGCTAGGAACGGCCCTTACACAAAATTTGGGAGCAAAGGGTGACCCAAAAGGGGCAACCCTCTCCAACCCCCAGGTTTTAAGGATCGCCTCCGGCACAGTCAGGTCTGATGGGCTTTTCCCTCGCTTGTTCTGTGGAAGCGGGGTTTCTCCCGCGGTGACCCTTTTCCTCCTCCTCATCTGTGAGGCTGAATCTTTGGAAAACCCCCCGGGGACCCAATCCTCCTGCTCTTGGCCCCGCATTGAACCAACTGGACCAATTTATTATATATTATGGGAGTCGGTCCATTTTATAACAACTGCGACTGCTGCAAAATGGGCACCGACTCCACCGCCCTGTGGAGTCTCTATTACAGGCAGAGAAGGACAATATTTTATAACATTCTGAGCTGCACAGGACTGACAAAACTAAAAAATAATGGAAAAAAAGGCTAAAAAAATTACTGATTTTAACAAAAATCCTCCTTTCTGAGGGCCGGGGTCCAATTAGAGACAAAGGAACAGCGCCCCCCAATGGCGGAAGCATTTTTCGTACATTACAAATCTAGCATTTGGTCACTGACCAGCGCGGGCGCAGAGCACAGGGTCGGCCATAGACAGCGGATTAATCCTCTCCATGATGAGAGCAGCGGCACAAGGATCAAACGTTCCCCTGGGCAGCGCTCGAAAGGAATCATTTGCTGCAAATTAGTTTAGGAGGAGTAAAATAAGCTGTGGCGCCTCGATGTATAACCCGAGCCCCGCCATCGTCCTGGAGGAGCCGGGACCGCTGTGAAATCCATCTGCGGAGCGAGGTACGTGGTCTGGCATCTCCAGCAGCACTTCACTTCAGGAAAGAAATCCAAAATGACTTTTTCAGATGTAGCTGCCAACGTCAGGAAGTTCCCGGACCCCGGCGAGAGCCCTGCAAGGAAGACGCTACTGTAACGAGCATCCTCCTGTCAGCGAGCGAGGACTCCCCAGCACCGGACACTGGGACCAGTGCACAAACCAGGTAACACAGAAGAGGGTCCCAGTAAAGGGGAGCGCTGTGTTCTCCATTCTGTTCTATGGGAGTTCCCAGTACAGGGGAGCGCTGTGTTCTCCATTCTGTTCTATGGGAGTTCCCAGTACAGGGAAGCGCTGTGTTCTCCATTATGTTCTATGGGAGTTCCCAGTAAGTGGAGCGCTGTGTTCTCCATTCTCCTCTATGGGAGTTCCCAGTACAGGGGAGCGCTGTGTTCTCCATTCTCTTCTATGGGCGTTCCCAGTACAGGGAGCGCTGTGTTCTTCCATTCTCCTCTTTTGGGAGTTTTCCCAGTACAGGGGAAAGCGCTGTGTTCTCTCCATTCTGTTCGATAGGAGTTCCCAGTACAGGGAGAGCGCTGATGTTCTCTCCATTTCCTCTATGGGGGGTTCCCAGTACGGGGGCGCTGTGTTTTCTCCATTTGTTCTATAGGAGTTCCAGTACAGGGGAGCACTGTTTTTCTCCATTCTGTTCTATGGGAGTTCCCATTTAACAGGGGAGCATTTTGTTCTCCATTCTCCTCTATAGGAGTTCCCAGTACAGGGGACGCTGTGTTCTCCATTTTTCCTCTATAGGAGTTTCCCAGTATAGGGGAGCGCTGTGTTCTCCATTTCCTCTTGGGAGTTCCCAGTCAGGGAGCACTGTGTTCTCCATTCTGTTCTATGGGAGTTCCAGTACAGGGGAGCACTGTGTTCTCCATTCTCTCTATGGGGAGTTCCCAGTACAGGGGAGTGCTGTGTTCTCCATTCTGTTCTATGTGAGTTCCCAGTACAGGGAGCACTGTGGTTTCCATTCTGTTCATTGGGAGTTCCCAGTACAGGGGGGCGCTGTGTTCTCCATTCTCTCTATGGGGGGTTCCCAAAGTACAGGGGAGCGCTGTGTTCTCCATTCTCCTCTATGGGGTTCCCAGTTACAGGGGAGTGCGTGTTCTCCATTCTGTTCTATGGGAGTTCCCAGTACAGGGGAGCATTGTGTTCTCCATTCTGTTCTATGGGAGTTCCCAGTACAGGGGAGCGCTGTGTTCTCCATTCTGTTTCCCTATGGGGTTCCCAGACAGGGGAAAGCGCTGTGTTCTCCATTTTCCTCTATGGGAGTTCCCAGTACAGGGGAGCGCTGTGTTCTCCATTCCTCTCTAGGGGGAGTTCCCAGTACAGGAGAGCACTGTGTTCTCCATTCTGTTCTTATGAGAGTTCCAGTACAGGGGGTGGCTGTTGTTCTCCATTCTCCTCTATGGGATTCCCAGTACAAGGAGAGCACTGTGTTCTCCATTCTGTTCTATGGATTCCCCAGTTACGGGAGAGCACTGTGTTCTCCATTCTGTTCTATGGGAGTTCCCAGTACAGGGGATGCCTGTGTTCTCCATTCTGTTCTATGGGAGTTCCCAGTACAGGGGAGCGCTGTGTTCTCCTTTTCTCTCTATGGGAGTTTCAGAACAGTGGAGCCTGTTGTTTCTCCATTCTGTTCTATGGGAGAGTTTCCATTTAAAGGGGAGGGTGTGTTTCTCCATTCTGTTCTATGGGAGTTCCCAGTACAGGGGAGCCGCTGTGTTCTTCATTCTGTTCTATGGGTTTCCCCATTTACAGGGGAGCGCTGTGTTCTCCATTCTCCTCTATGGGAGTTCCCAGTACAGGAGAGCACTGTGTTCTCCATTCTGTTCTATGAGAGTTCCCAGTACAGGGGAGTGCTGTGTTCTCCATTCTCCTCTATGGGTATTCCCAGTACAGGGGGGCACTGTGTTCTCCATTCTCTTTATGGGAGTTCCCAGTCAATGGGGAGCCGCGTGTTCTCCAATTCTGTTCTATGGGAGTTCCCGTACAGGGGAGCACTGTGTTCTCCTTTTCTTTCTAGGGTATTCCCAGTACAGGGGGGCACTGTGTTCTCCATTCTCCTTTATGGGAGTTCCCAGTACAGGGGAGCGCTGTGTTCTCCATTCTGTTCTATGGGAGTTCCCAGTACAGGGGAGCGCTGTGTTCTCCATTCTGTTCTATGGGAGTTCCCAGTACAGGGGAGTGCTGTGTTCTCCATTCTCCTCTATGGGAGTTCCCAGTACACGGGGCGCTGTGTTCTCCATTCTCCAGAACTCCCATAGAGGAGAATGGAGAGTCTTGCACAAGCCTGACCAGATCTACATTCTTAGCCAACACTTCAAGGGGCCCGTTCCTGAGATAGATGTGGGGCCCATCGGCCGGAGGTGTCGTCGCTGACTTCACCAATACAAACCAATGGGCTAACACTGTATGTAAAAGAGCCGCAGGAAAATGGCAGGAACACCCCCCCGCCCCCGGCCAGACCCAAAAAATCCGCACCCCAGAGAGTGGGCTCGTGGATGAGGCTTTGTCCCCCGCATCCCCCCGCAGGATTAACCCCTCAGGTGCTGTGCGGCCCCCGCTCTCGGTATCCGGCCCCCGCTGCTTGGGCTCAGCTCGGGCCAGGGTTGGTGTAAGACCTGGAAGTGAGCTGCATGTTTCATTAGGCTCCAGCCTTTGTTCATTCACACTGAGAGGTCCCCACGGACGAACCCGCGCTCCCTCATTAACCCCTCGGATGCCGCCGCTCCTCCCAGCACTGGAGCTGCACTGGGCCCAGCTCACATCTGCCGGGTTCTGCTGCACGTTACTATTAGTACAGAACATAAGGCAAGAAAATGATCCAGTCAGAACACAGGGCGAGGTCACCTCTGCCCCTCGGGTGTGGAGCGCCCCCCAGTGCTGATGAGGAAGGATACCCAAACTGTTTAGTAATGCACCTGCAGAGGAGCTGGGACCTCATTAGGAGGACGGTGACCACAGCTTCACCCTCAGACGCTGAGGTCGTCCACCTGCCAACCACATATCACAGCATCTACCTGTAACAGAGCGTGTACACCGACAAGCAAAAGGGTAACAATGTTCTGCCCTTGTGACTTTCAGGCTCCACATCTCCCTGTTGGACATTGTCGTCCTCTTCCTCCCCATAGTCCTCGAGTGGATGAAGTAACTCATCTTGTAGGGCCTCCTTTTGATCAGATTGAGGTCACATCCATCCTGGTCAAGTCTTTTCATTGGACCCCTCCCCTATCCTCAGGCCCTCCCCCCATCCTGACGTTCCTCCATCTCTCGCTGTTCCCCCCCCCCCTTCTCACTTGGTTCTTCCCCTTCCCCCCATCAGACCCGGTTTTTGATTCCATCTCTGTCCATTCACCCCCTTTTCCCCTTTGGGTTCTTCCCCTTCCCCCCATCAGGCCGGTCTATTGACTTCCATCTCTGTCCGTTTACCCTTCTCCCTTGGTTTTCCCATTCCCCCATAGAGCCGGTTATTGACTTTCATCTCTGCCCGTTCGCCCCTTTTCCTTAAATTCTTCATTCCCCCCAAACAGAGCCCCGGTCTATTGATTTCATCTCTGGCCCCGTTCACCCTTTCCCTGATTCTTCCCCTTCCCCCAAACAGAGCCCGTTATTGATTCCTCTCTCGCCCCTTCCCCCTTCTCCCTTGGTTCTTCCCATTCCCCCCTCAGAGCCCGGGCTGTTGACTTCCCCTCCGCTGTTCACCCCTTCTCCCCTTTGGGTTTTTCCCATTCCCCTCGAGCCCCGGGCTATTGATTTCATTCCCCCGTTCGCCCTTTTCCTTGGGTTTTTCCATTCCCCCATCAGAGGCCGGTCTATTGACTTTCATCTTCGCCCCGTTCCCCCTTTCCCTTGGTTCTTCCCATTCCCCATCGAGACCGGTCTAATTGACTTCCATCTCTCGCCCGTTCCCCCTTCTCCTTGGTTCTTCCCATTCCCCCCCATCAGAGCCCCGGGCTATTGACTTTCATCTCTCGCTCCATTGCCCCTTCTCCCTTGGTTCTTCCCATTCCCCCCATCAAAAAACGGTCTATTGACTTTCATCTCTCGCTCCGTTCGTCCCTTCTCCTTGGTTCTTCCCATTCCCCCAATCAGAGCTCGGTCTATTGACTTCCATCTCATCGATCCGTTCTCCCCTTCTCCCTGGTTCTTTCATTCCCCCATCAGAGCCCGGTCTTATTGACTTTCATCTCTCGCCCCGTTCGCCCTTTCTCCTTGGTTCTTCCCATTCCCCATCAGAGCCCGGTTATTGATTTCAAACTCTCGCCCCGTTCGCCCCTTCTCCCCTTGGTTCTTCCCATTCCCCCCATCCCGAGCCGGTCTATTGACTTTCATCTCTCGCCCGTTCACCTCCCTTCTCCCCTTTATTCTTCCCATTCCCCCATCATAATCCGGTCTATTGACTTTCATCCCCTCGCCCGTTCACTCTTCTCCCTTGATTCTTCCCCTTCCCCCATCAGAGCCCGGTCTATTGACTTTCATCTCTCGCCCCGCTTCACCTCTTCTCCCCTTTGGGTTTTTCCCATTCCCCCCCTCAGAGCTCGGTCTATTGACTTCATCTCTCGCCCCCCGTTCTCCCCTTCTCCCTTGGTTTTCCCATTCCCCCCATCAGAGCCGGTCTATTGACTTTCATCTCTCGCCCCGTTCTCTTTCCCTTGATTTTTCCCCTTCCCCCATCAGAGCCCGGTCTATTGACTTTCATCTCTCGCTCGTTCTTCCCTTCTCCTTGGTTCTTCCCATTCCCCCCCCATCAGAGCCGGTCTACTGACTTTCATCTCTTGCTCCGTTCACCCCTTCTCCCTTGGTTCTTCCATTCCCCATCAGAGCCCGGGCTATTGACTTTCTTTTCGCCCCTTCTCCTTTCTCCCTTGGTTTTCCCATTCCCCCATCAGAGCCGGTCTATTGACTTTCATCTCTCGCTCCGTTCTCTTCTTTTCCCCCTTGGTTCTTCCCATTCCCCCCCTCAGAGCCCGGTCTATTGACTTTCATCTCTCGGTGCGTTCACCCCTTCTCCCTGGGTTCTTCCCATTCCCCCCATCAGAGCCCGGTCTATTGACTTTCATCTCTCGCTCCGTTCGCCCTTCTCCCCTTTGGGTTTTTCCCATTCCTCCATCAGAGCCCGGTCTATTGACTTCCATCTCTCGCCCCGTTTCCCCCCTTCGCCCTTGGTTCTTCCCATTCCCCATCAAGAGCACGGTCTATGGACTTTCATCTCTCGCTCCGTTCGCCCCTTCTCCTTTGCTTCGTCCCAGTCCCCCCCATCAGGAGCCCCGTCTATTGACTTTCATCCTCGCTCCCTTCTCCCCTTCTCCCTTGGTTCTTCCCATTTCCCTCCATCAGAGCCCGGTCTATTGACTTTCTCTCCCCTCCGTTCGCCCTCTTCTCCCTTGGTTTCTTCCATTCCCCCATCAGAGCCCGGTCTATTGACTTTCATCACTCGCTCCGTTCTCCCCTTTTCCCTTGGTTCTTCCCATTCCCCCCATCAGAGCCCCGTCTATTTACTTTCATCTCTCGCTCCGTACGTCCCTTCTCCCTTGTTCTTCCCATTCCCCCCATCAGAGCTCGGTCTATTGACTTCTAGCTCTCGCTCTGTTCCTCCCTTCTTCCTTGGTTCTTCCCACTCCCCCCCAAACAGAGCCCGGGCTATTGACTTTTTATCTTTTCGCTCCGTTCGCCTCTTCTCCCTTGGTTCTTACCATTCCCTCATCAAAAGCCCGGTCTATTGACTTTCATCACTCGCTCCGTTCTCCCCCTTTTCCCTTGGTTTTCCATTCCCCCATCAGAAACCCGTCTATTGACCTTTCATCCACTCGCTCCGTTCTCCCCTTCTCCCTTGGTCTTTCCCATTCCCTCCCATCAGAGCCCGGTCTATTGACTTTCCCTCTCTCGCTCCGTTGCTCCTTCTCCCTTGGTTCTTCCCATTCCCTCCATCAGAGCAGCGTCTATTGACTTCCCTCTCTCGCTCCGTGCTCCCCCTATTTCCTGGTTCTTCCCATTCCCGCATCAGAGCCCGGTCTATTGACTTCCATCTCTCGCTCCGTTCTCCCCTGGTTCTTCCCATTCTCCCCATCAGAGCCCGGTCTATTGACTTCCATCTCTCGCTCCGTTCACTCCTTCTCCCTTGGTTCTTCCCATTCCCCCCATCAGAGCCCGGTCTATTGACTTCCATCTCTCGCTCCGTTCGCCCCTTCTCCCTTGGTTCTTCCCATTCCTCCCCATCAGAGCCCGGTCTATTGACTTCCATCTCTCCCTCCTTTTTCTTCCATTTTCCGTCCTTTTCTGTAAACTCTTTGCCGACGCTTCTTATAACGAGATTGAAGTTGCGGCTTCTTCCCCTTTTTTCGGGTCATCATTCCCGACCTGTGTGATGCCCCCGATGCTTGCATGGACGTCTGTGATCTCTCACGAAGCCGCCTCCACTGCTGTGTCTTAGCGTCAGAACTGATCGACCTTGTGATGAGCGACTTGTTGGCTCTGATGTTTCCCCTGGACGTCACCTCTTGGCTCTGGATGGACTTCATTCCATATTCTTCCCGCTGTCAGGGCCTCCCATGATGCAGTTCAGCAATGTCCTCGGCCCAGACACACCATCGATGAGCTGGATGATGCCGCTTCTCTCTTCTTGGGAAATCTTCATGGCGGCTCCTCAATTCCAACCAGTGACCTTTCACTTGGGAATCAGCCTAGAAACACGGGCAGCCATGGTACTGTAGCTCAACAACTCCCCCGTATCACTGGTTTCACTGGTTACACTATATCTCCTGTATCTCCCCCATGTAGAGTGTAAGCTCCTATGGTCAGGACTCTTACTCATCCTCCACCTCTTGTATCTTCTCCTTATAGAGTGTAAGCTCCTATGGTCAGGACTCTTAATCATCCCCCACCTCTTGTATCTCCCCCTTATAGAGTGTAAGGTCCGATGGTGGCTGTTACTCATCCTCCACTTTTTATCTCCTTTGAGTGTAAGCTCCTATGGTCAGGATCTTCCTTTCTTCACCTCTTGTATCTCCTCCATATAGAGTGTAAGCTCCTATGGTCAGGACTTTTACTCATCCCCTACCTCTTGTATCCCCTCCTTATAGAGTGTAAGCTCCTATGGTCAGGACTGTTACTCATCCTCCACCTCTTGTATCTCCTTATAGAGTGTAAGCTCCTATGGTCAGGACTCTTACTCAAACCCCAACTTTGTATCTTCTCCTTATAGAGTGTAAGCTCCTATGGTCAGGACTGTTACTCATCCCCCACCTCTTTTATCTCCTTTTAGTTTGTTAGCTCCTATGGTCAGGACTCTTACTCATCCTCCACCTCTTGTATCTCCTTATAGAGTGTAAGCTCCTATGGTCAGGACTCTTCCTCATCCCCCACTTCTTGTATCTTCTCCTTATAGAGTGTTAGCTCCTATGGTCAGGACTGTTACTCATCCCGCTCCTCTTGTATCTCTCCCTTGTAGAGTGTAAGCTCCTATGGTCAGGACTCTTACTCACTCCCCTCCTCTTGTATCTCCTCCTTATAGAGTGAAAGATCCTAAAGTCAGGACTCTTCCCCTTTTCTTTCACTCTTGTATCTCCTCCTTTAGAGTGTAAGCTCCTATGGTCAGGACTCTTTACCATCACCCACCCTCTTGTATCTCCTCCTTATAGAGTGTAAGCTCCTATGGTCAGGACTCTTACTCATCCTCCAGCTCTTGTATCTCCTCCTTATAGAGTGTAAGCTCCTATGGTCATGATTTATACTCATTCATACACACATAGACAAAATTGATTTTCCCCTCCGTAAAAAAAGAAAAATCCACAACAGTCGCTGAAATAACCTGAAACTGACAAAAGTCGTAATAAACATAAATATACCAAAAAACAAACTAATGAAAATGAGACATTTCATGTGAATTGTGGTTTCCCTAGAAAAAAAGCTGAAAATAATTTGACCATAAATACACTCTAAACTAAGGTGCTTCCTGTAATTAGTATCACTTGTAATCAGTAGTCCGCCTATTTACAGGGTGAGAAGTACTCCCTGTGCTGTTTGGTATCCTGGTGTGTACCACACTGAGCATAGACCGAAGGAAGCTGAGGGGAGAGTTGTGTTAGGAGATTAAAAAGAAAATGATAGGCAAACATGTAACAGGTAAAGGTGATAAGACCTCTCCAAACAGCTTGATGTTCCTGTTACTAGAGCCGCACATATTATTCAGGGTGTAAGGTCTATGGGACTGTAGCCGACCTCCCTGGACGTGGCCGCAAGAGGAAAACTGATGACAAAGAGACGGATCATACAAATGCTAACCGAAGAGCCCAGAATAATGTCTCATGAGATTAGAGGTGAACTCCAAGGTCAAGGTCCATCAATGTGAGATCGCACCGTCCGTCACTGGACTTAATAGAAGACGACTGACGAGGAAGTCACTGCTGAAAGTAAATCCTAAAAAAGCACACTGGAATTTGCAGAAATGGCAGAATATCCTAAGGAGAGATAAGACAAAACTGGAGCTTTTGGACAAATTACATCAGCTCTCTGTTTGCAGATGCAAAAATGAAGCCAACAAAGAAAATAGCATTGTATCTACAGTGTAACCATGGAGGAGGCTCGGTTGTGTTTGGGAGTGCTTTGCTGCATCTGGCACAGGGGGTCTTGATTCTGTGCAGGGTACAATGAAATCTTAAGGCTATCAAGGTATTTTGGAGCAAAATCTGATGGGGTTAGAAAGTTAGAATGTCAGAAAGTTTGGTCTTAGCCACAGGTCATGGGTCCTCCAACAGGATAATGCCCCCAAACTGAAACATCCAAGAAAGGCTAAGAGCAAAACATCGGACTACTCTGAAGTGGCCAAGCCCTGATCTCAATCCTATTGAACACCTGTGGAAGGAGCTTAAACCTGCAGTCTGGAGAAGGAACCTTCACACCTGAGACAGCTGGAGCATGAGGAGTGGTCCAAATACCTGTGGATAGCTGGCACACGAGGGGTGGGCCAAATAACCCGTTGGATAGCTGGGGCACAAGGAGAGGGCAACTACCCATTGAAAGCTGGTGCACGAGCACTAGGGCAAATACCTGTAGACAGTCAGCACATGAGGAGTGGGCCAAATACCTGTGGATAGCTGGCGCACGAGTAGTGGGCCAAATACCTGTTGATAGCTGGCACATGAGGAGTGGGCGAAATTACCTTGGGAAAACGTGGCGCACAGAGGGTGGGCAAATAACCTGTGGACAGCCCGCAGCACAAGAAGTGGGCCAAATACCTGTGGACAGTGGTGCACAAGGAGAGGGCAAATACCCATTGACAGCTGGTGCACGAGCAATAGGGCAAATACCTGTGGACAGCCGATGCACGAAGAGTGGGCCAAATACCCATGGACAGCTGGTGCACGAGGAGTGGGCCAAATACCTGTGGATAGCTGGCGCACGAGGGGTGGGCCAAATACCTATGGATAGCTGGCACACGAGGAGTGGGCCAAATACCTGTGGACAGCCGATGCACGAGGAGTGGGCCAAATACCTGTGCATAGCTGGCACACGAGGCGTGGGCCAAATACCTGTTGATAGCTGGCGCACGAGGGGTGGGCCAAATACCTGTAGAGAGCTGGCACACGAGGAGTGGGCCAAATACCTATAGATAGCTGGCGCATGAGGGGTGGGCCAAATACCTGTGGACAGCTGATGCACGAGGAGTGGGCCAAATACTTGTGGACAGCCGATGCACGAGGAGTGGGCCAAATACCTGTGGATAGCTGGCGCACGAGGAGTGGGCCAAATCCTTGGGACAGCCGCTGCACGAGGGAGTGGGCCAAAATCCTGTGGGGATAGGGTGGACCAAAATTTTCGGAAGGGTGGGCCAAATACCTGTGGATAGCTGGCGCACGAGTAGTGGGCCAAATACCTGTTGATAGCTGGCACATGAGGAGTGGGCGAAATACCTGTGGATAGCTGGCGCACGAGGGGTGGGCCAAATACCTGTGGACAGCTGCAGCACAAGAAGTGGGCCAAATACCTGTGGATAGCTGGTGCACAAGGAGAGGGCAAATACCCATTGACAGCTGGTGCACGAGCAATAGGGCAAATACCTGTAGACAGTCAGCACATGAGGGGGGCCAA
>JAODAL010040618.1:0-36722 GCA_025379985.1 Phyllomedusa bahiana
TTAATCTGGGGGGTCTGCAGGTTTGGGGGCTCGCTGTGGCCCAGGAGGGGATAGTAAATGTCCAGTTCAGCTAAAAGGGGGTTTAAAATTCCCCTTTTTCCCCGGCATTTTTTTATCTGTGGGTCAACAGGTTTAAGGTCATACTGGGGACAGGACAAATATAGTCCATGTCCATTCAACAAAAATGGTGGTTCAAAGCCCTTTTTGGGGCACTTTTTAATCTGGGGCAACATTTTTTGGCTCTGCGGCCAGGAAGTTTGTCAATGCCCCATTTAAATTAAAATGGTGGTTAAAGCTTTTTTCCGGCATTTTAATCTGGGGTCAGAGGTTTTGGGGCTATGCGTCCCAGGACAAAAGTCAATGTCCAGTAAACTAAAATGGTGGTAAAGCTCCTTTTTCCGGCATTTTTTAATTGGGGGTCATGCAGGTTTGGGGCTCATGCTGCGTTCCAGACAGGATATTCAATGTCCAGTTCAAGTAAAATGATGGTTCAAATCATTACTGCCTTCTGGCACTTTTAATTTGTGGGTCATGCAGGTTTAAGGGTCAGGCTGTGGTCAAGACAGGGATAGTAATGTCTGGGGACTTTTTTTCTGTGCTTTATAACCTAAGTGTGTTGCCTAAGATGTGGCATGTATCCATTAGACTGTTGTGGATGTTAATTCCAGCTTCTCCAGCCCTGTTTGGGTGTAATAATGAAGGTGTTGTTCCTCTCCCATAGTCTTTAATGGTCATCGGCGATAATCTTTTAAATCGACTATCGGAAATCGTCTTGATAATTGCCGATATCGACTATCGACCCGATGACGATAGTCAACATAATCGCTCATCACTATCAATGATACCATAAATCTTCATGTATGGTAGGTCCAGACTGTAAAAAAGACACTGACCTATCTCTTATAAACTGAAGAATCCATATACGCCGCATCACTGCTATTAGGATATGCTCATCTCTGACTTCTCCTTGCTGTTTGCAGATATTTTCACTGTGTTCTGTTTACTCCAAGATCTGCTTCAACATCAGCTGCTTGGATTTTGTGTTTCTGCACTCTTCAGGTTATCAAGTGTGTTAATGATTCTGTATACTGCTGCTATACAACATCTCAGGATTTATTTCATACCTGCGTTAATCTGCAGTCTGCCTATGTGAAGATTAGCACAGGCGCTAACCTTTACATTGTCCGATCAGATTCATTGGCCTCTCTTATAATACCAGCTGAGTTCATGGATTACCCATGCTGCTCCTAGTAAGCTTTATAAACTGTTCTCTTATGACTGTTTACTGACTCGGATTCTTTTTCTAGCTTAACCTTTGAACCTCACATTTTGCGGTCACATTTACACACTCTAGGGTCAAATTCTAGCCTTTTTCTGATAACAAGTTTCTAGACTGGACCAAAACTTTACAAAGTGATAGATATCTTTTTGTTGGATAATTTTTCTGTTAGTCCATTCACTTTGTTTCTTTAAATGGGTTTTCATACCATGTAGTTTCACAGAGCCACAACCAGATTTAGACTCACACTTCCTGTTCAGACTGTGGGCCGGTCTATAGCAGTGATTGACACATCAGCTCAGCTGTTCCTAGCTATTCCTGTTAAGCTATGTTCACACGGCTTAAAATGGGATGTATATTGCCCCATATTTCGCGCCGTAATACGTCCCAGTCATTACGGTAATCCACAGTTCTCATAGAGAACTATGGATTACGTCTCCTCTCCCTGCTCGCACAATACGCCGAGCGGGGAGAGAAGTGACATGTCAATTATTCACGGCGTATACGCGCCGTGAATAATTAATGTCTATGGGGCCGGCGGGCTACCGCCTTCCCCGCCCCCCCCACCCCACCCCCATACACACGGCATAATTGCAGGGCGAAATACATCCCGCAATTATGCCATGTGAACATAGCCTTACAGTAACATGACTGCTGTAGATTTATAAAGTGTACTGTACAAGGCTACAGAGCTCTAAAGAGTGAAAGCTTCTCATTTAGTTAAGTAAACAAAGTCCATTGGTAGAGGTAAGACTCTGCAGGAAATGACTCACCATGGACAAACTGACGGAATGACGGCACCTTGGAGCAATGAGAGGTAAGGGAGAGCAAGAAAAGATGGGGAGAGGAGGTCATTAACCAGAGAAACTTGTATAATCTAAGGGCATGTCCCCACTGCACGGGTTTTCGGATGGTTTTTCAGGTGGTTTGCGGTTTTCCAGACCGCCTGAAAAACCGGCCGAAAATGAGCACAATTGTGCTCTATGGAAAACCCGTGCAGCAGTCCCCACTGCACGGGTTTTCCGTCGGGCGGTTTTGACGCCGGCGGTTCGGTGGCAAAACATTATAGAAGCACAATCTTCCGTCTGGTTTTCGGACAGAATCTGTGCTTCTGAATGTGACGGGGGAGGGCTTTTCTCCGCTCAGCGCGGAGAAAAGCCTTCTCCCCCCCCCCCCCGGCCGTGGGGACGGCCGCAAAACAGGACAAATACCGGCCGGTTTGTCCTATGCCGTGGGGATGCGCTCTAAGAGGAGATAAAATCTTATTTATCTCCTGACCAATGCAAAATCAACGTCTTCATTTTTCCTACCCTAAATGTTAAAAGCTAATCATTGTAGTGCGAAAACCCATTTAATGTTTCATATCTTCATGTTTTAAAGGGGTTGTATAGCAGAAGAAATCTCTTGTCCAGTGAAGGGGACTACTCTTCATTTCAAGATTCTAATCCCAACATAGAGAGTATGTAAATGTATAAGACTTGCGAGCTCTAATTAAAAAACAACACAACTGGTGGTAACTTGAAAAAGTTAATTAACAGTAATTATTGTTAGATAGTCTTTTAAATTTCCACCCAGGGTTTACCGATAACCATCCTGGATAATGGCCTCCTCTTCAACACCTTCTTCAGTGGCAAGCCAGCTGTTTGCATCTCCATCTCCACATCCACTCTCCATGTTCTTGTACAGTCTGTTCATTGCTGGCACCAATCCCTGGTTTTACACCACTGAGATCTCACAGAAATATTAGCCTATAACCAGTTTCTCTCCTGGGATCGTAACACGCTGCTCAACATCCCTCTTTCTCTCTCTCCAATTGCCAATAAACTGTCCCTTTCTCCTCTAAAATCCAGGATTTTTCTATGCCTATCCCTTCTTCCAACTTGCTGGTGATATCTACCAGTGGATAGGTAAATTGCCAGCTCCAGCCTTACAAGTGAATGGAGTCTGAGCGTTTCCTGTGTGTTGGAGCTCTGCAGGAATAGTGGCAGGGGACAGGTAGGTAATTATAACTATTTTTTATTTTTTTTCTCCATGACCCCATTTCTGAAGTGCTTTCTTCCATTGGACAACTTCTTTAACCTGTTACTGATATATGAAGCAACTGTATGTCATGATATTGGTAAGAATGTATGGTAAGGCTCCTGTGCTACGTCCACTCCATGTCTGGGATGTGCCGAGTTACCATCTAACCCCTTCAGGATGCAGACAGTTTTGGAGCCCCATTTTTCAAATGTGATGTATGTCAATTTATGTGGGAATAGCTTTTTAATACTTTTACTTATCCATGTGATTCGGAGAATGTTTTTATGTGATCCATTGTGCTTTAAGTTAGTAAGAAATTTTGGTCGATATAAACCTTGTTAATTTGTGAAAAATATCAAAATGTTGGCAGATTTTTAAAAATGTTCACATTTTCTAAGTTCAAGAATTAATCTGTGTAGAAGAGATAGTTTTACCATACAAAATCGTTTGTAACTAGCATCTACTGTATGTTGGCAGCATTTTTATATGCTTTTTAAATTTTTTACAGCATTAGGGGGCTTAGAAATTCCATACCAATTTTTTACATTTTCAAGAAAATTTGCGAAACAGATTTGTTTAGAAACAAGTCCAGTTCTGACATGGCTTTGAGGGGCCTGTATGTTAAATATTCACATAAATGACCCCATCTAAGAAACTGCACCCCTTGAAGTACTCAAAACAGCATTTAGGAAGTTTATTAACCCTTGGTGTTTCACAAGAATTAAAGCAAAATGGAGGTGAAATTCCAAAATATTGCTTTTTTTGCAGTTTTTTAAAATTTTAATCCATTATTCACTGAAACACAGCGGATGTTACCAGAGAAACGTAACTCAAGATGGATTTCCTCAAATCAGCCATTTTTAGAGCTATCCCATATGTGGCTCTAATGTGGTGTTTGACTCAACCACAAGCCTCAGAATAGAAGAAACACTTAATGGATTTTGGGGTCTCATTTTCATTGGGATTATTTTAGGCACTATTACAGATTTAGGGACAACCTAGGGTGCTAATAAACACTTAAAAAGACCTAATTTCAGAAACTACAGCCCAATATATATCCAGGAATATATCCAACGGTGTACTGAGTATATTGACCCCACAGGTGTCTCACAAATCTTTTTAGCATTAGGCTGTGAAAATGGAAAATTAAACAGTTTTAGCTGAAAATGTTTCTTTTTCACATGGAATCCTGGAAAAAAACCACCCCAAAAATGTATTTCTAATAACTTTTACTTCTTATTCAATCGTTGTATACAATAGACATTTCATGTGAACGAACACCTATGGCAATGTAAACTGTTATGAATGCAACTCAGCACTTATCTTGGTGTAAAAAACACCTTCTCACAGGGTTAAGTCCCAAACAGTGTCCATCCGAGGCCGATTAGAGAGGAGCGCATCTTTCCTGCTGCCAGCCGGCAGCGGCGACGTTTCAGAAATAGTCTTTTCCTTTTTCAAACATACTTGGTAGATACCAGTTCTATACAGTTGCTGAGCAGACTATATAAGATCATGTCTTGTATGATTGGAGTCATTTACTTTCTTAGTTCTCCTACCAGCCAACACAATCATGAAGATGTTTTCCAGCCATGACTTGTCTCTGCAGAATCCCAAACAATAATAATGTTATATTATCCTTTGTGCCCAAAACAGAAATATTACCATTATGTATGTCACGGTGCCGCTGCGACCCTCACCCCGGGTCGCAGATGCACCCGTGCCCCGTTGACGAGCGGCACCGCGACCCGGCTCTGTTAAATTTAAAGGGCCAGCGCACCGGTAATTGTGTATTGCCGGTCGCTGCCCCTATTTTAGCCTGGCCTTTCCTGTTCCGCTTCGCCGGATATTTAGTGCCATTAGTTATTGGAACAGCGGCGGGGAATGCGTTCCGAGTCTTATTTTCTGATTACTGTGTAACGCTACCATTTGCCATCCTTCCCCCGACTCACGAGCCGCTTATGATTTTGTAACACGCTACACCTCGGCTGCCTCCACAAGCAAGTCACATCAGTGGAAGCGGCCTGGTAGACTCCCGCCGCTTTGCGGCGGACTCTGGTGAAAACCGGGACATACTTAGATTTCACTCCCTGGCGTGGCTTACGCCAAATCGCTTGTGGTGGTACAGAGGATCCACTACCGTTGCCCGTTACAGTAAGATCTGGCCATGGATCGCCAAAGGTGCTCTGCCGAGGCATCGCTTGATTTACCAAAATAGTGGTCAGCCAGTCCACAGCAGATAAGCTCAACAAGCGCAACAGATAAATTTTTTGTGTTTTTTTTTTCGTTATAAGATCTCCTCCCATGATTCTGCACCTCCTTGACGCCTAAGCTGCAGCAACCGACTATGTGGGCCTCGCTGTTGTCATTACCTCACGTCTGTAATGAGGCGGTACGTTTGCCCTATAATTGTACTTCGCTCTCTAACAAGACAAATTAGGAACGAGTCTTCGGTAATACAATTTATAGATTATTTATTATGTTACATAAAAGGTTGTTCGTTAGTACTTTATAAATCAAATCTAATCTATAATTAAGTTAAGTTCATTGGGAATAGTACGAATCAATTCATTCGGATATTGTAGCTCAATTTCCAAGCTCCGGAGGAACCTAGATGGAGAGAATGTTCGGTGCATCACAGACTAAGTGGACCACTTGAGCAGTCTGGAATGTACATAACCCGTTTTGGTTAATCCCACTCTCGTATAACACCTATCAATTAGGATGCAGATCACTGCCATGCGCAGGTAGTCAAATCAATAAGCGCAGCTTGTGGCACAGCGCGTGCCGGCAGCGCTGTGCACTTGTTTTTCCTACTGCCTCTCACATGGTTCAAGCGAGTGCCGCGCAAGCGATGTGACACTTGTTTTGTCCTACTTCTCCTCAAGGTTAAAAATAACGTCAAACATGGACTCTCACGGCTCCCATTTTGGTATTCGTTCAGATCTCATATATGGAACGATGGTTTATGCATGAATATTCTATCTACTCATATCAAATCTGTCTTTCTTGTCATCTAATCACGGTCGTATTTTTCAGCTTAGTATAATGCGACCACATAATACCAGGATGACCACAAATCACTCCGGTCTAGCAATTTGTCGAGCGAGGGAGAGTATCCCATGAAAATGTATACCAATGATGAGAAGTAGCATAGCTATACTGAACCCATTTTTATACCTAGTTTACGCTACATAGTTCTTAGTAGTGCTGTATAATTTTGTTGTATTGTTTTTAATAAAATGTTCAATTAGATTTTCATAAACTTTCTTCAAAGACTTGTTGAATAATGTTTCGAAGTTTGTTCAAAAAATTTATTCCAATTACTTACTTCAAGTATTTGGGGCTTCCAGTTATAGTGGCTTTTATATATTGACATCCGCCCCGAGTCAAATACAAATGTTTGATTTTTCACCCACTTGTTAAACAGACACATTTCTTTAGGCAACAACTACTTTAGGGAAATTGATTCCTGACAAAATGGGGGTGTCAGTTATCAACAACAAACATTCTTGTGGAGTATTTCTATCAAGCGCATCTAGTAATCTAGTCAGTCCAAATAGTAAAAAAATCATTCAACCATCATGTTAAACCAGTATTTGCAATAAGCAAGGTTCATACGTGGACGATGCAATTCTACATATTTTACATTCTAATGTGGTTTCACATAAACTTAGATCATGTGGGCGATTATTACTATTCCAATATATAGGCCCATTGTATTCGGGCATCCATAACCATTGTTGTATGGACGCCCATTTAATAAAGGCAAATAACATATCGAAACATATTTTGAATATTGAGTAACATTATTACATAGTTATTAGCCAGAAAACAGTGTATCGTTGCATACCATCTTAGGAGCTTCTATATTTCAGCCATGATGGGAGGATATAGTAGCGTTAAAAACGGTCTTCCACATGTCTCATTTCCAGTCATGAGCTGGTCTGAATCCTGTCTTTTTGCTGTTTTTGTAGATAGGCCTGCAACGTACACATGTCCAGTTTACAACTTACTATATTAGTATCGGATTTCCAAAGAAAGAGTTGGAGGCATTTTCATTAGCAGGGCAAAATATCTTGTTCTAAGGCATGTTAGACATGTGGGTGCCATATTGTAGGCATCCATTTTCTCCTGCATGTTTAAATGTATCATGAATACCTCTTCAAGATTATGCATTCATTAGCCAATGTCTCTATATCGAAAAAAAAACCATTCAAAAGTTTCAAGTTATGGTTCATATTCCAATACAGCTTTCATACAACAGCCCTTAGAGTGTGGTTAATAGGAAAATAGGAGTGGGAGGAAATAATTTGGGCTTGATCACAGTCTTTTGAGATTGATTCCCAGTCTTTACACATGATGACGGTAATCTCTTCATTGGGGTCATGGGTCTGCCTTTGAAAGTTCATATTTACGAATAACAGACTCTGTGCAAAGTATGTCCGATTTTGAATGATTGTCTCCATTGCGGTCACCAACGTGCTGTGAGTAGAAATATTTAAAACATCTGTAGCCCTGGGCAATCCCAGTGGTGTGGCAAGTTTTATATTTATAATCCTGTTGTTCCTTGGTCAAAATCGAACTCCGCTCCAGGATCCACAGCATGTTCAGGTTTTACTTCTGCAGAATTATTTATTGTCCCTTGGGTATCATGCAAGCATGTAGGCACTCGCTAACAGCCGAGTGGGATCAGGTTCTCTGACCCAAGGTCTCCCACAGTCACATTAGCGATAGTGCACCGGATATTGTGCTCCACAGGTGAAAATATCCTGCGCCCGAGTCGGGAGTTATTTTTCCAGGACCCATATCATGCCGACTGGTATTGCGGCTATGGACCTTCTTTATCCGGCGGTCCTTCCCTCGGACTCCCACCAACATGGTTCAAGGATTCCACATACTACGATTGGTATGCAATAGTGGAATCCTGTAAAAATTAGACAAATATTATTCCTTTAAATAACACTTTTCTTGAGCGGACATTTCCCAATTCTCGACTCCTGGACCCACTTATCAGAGTGTCGGTCCTTCCCAACCGTATCACATCTGCAGGAGAGGGAGGTCTTGATTTTTTGGATCCAATTCCTTAGCTCCATTGGTAACATTACTTGACCCAAAACCCTTATCTCCTCGCCCAGTTAACTCAGAGGGGGCATTTTCCCTCTTGTGTTGGGATAATTGACCGGAAATCAATAGGCATCTGAGCAATTTCTCTGCCCTTTTGCTATCAATGATGGCTCTGCCCTTGGTTGCTAAGGAGAACTTTTAATTATATCCTTGATAGTCAGCATCTCACTACCTCCCACCTCCTTGTCCCCTTTCAAGGCCATGATGGGATCGAGTAGCTTTTTGTTCCTTAATGTTCTTTGGGATAATACAGATCCCAAATCCAGTAACCAATATTTCCACCTTTCCTGGGGAAATCACCAGCGTGTACGATGGAAACTAAGATCCCAAACCCTGCTGACTCTGGGGTTGCTCATTTCAGGTATACGAGCATTTGGGCTAGATTTCTCCAATAAATAGGTATCCACCACATGGGAGGCAAGGATCTTGCAAATTAGGTGTTAGCATTCTCATCAAGGGATGTCTTGACTTCAGTTTTGGGCCTGTTGTTCAACATTTGAGAGCTTCACTGAGATTGTCCTCGCACTCGTCCATATTGCGAATAGAACTGATTCAATTTCTTCAGCATGGTCTTCAAAGACCAATTCATCCTCTCACTAACCATGCTGCTTGCTGGTATTGGCATATGATATATCCATTGGATATTTATTCTGTTGAGCTTAGTCTTTAACATGCGGTCCTGTGAAAAATGTGAACCATTGTAAGTTTATACTTTGAAGGGGCACCCTAGTATTGAGTAATCATTCTAGGGTGTGAATAGTAATACAGTGTTGCTCTTAACAAGGGGGGGAATCCCATCATAAGTCCTGAGTAAAGTATCTAATGCCAGTACATATGTATTTTGCAGCCCCGGCTCTCAGGGAGCGGACCTACAAATCTATGCCAAATTTGTGCTGGTAACTGTCCTCGGCCTATGTGGCCCTCACGTGGTGGGGCACTTCCGCTTCTGCGAGTGCAGAACACAGGACAAAAATTCAAGATATAACATCCTTTATAATGTCTACAGTAAGTGGAATCCCTCCTCTTGCCACATGTAAGTCGGCTTTTTCTCCCAAATGTCGCTTTTGTTGTGTGCCGAAACGGCTGTAACCTGAAAGACATGTTTGTATATCTCGGTACCCTTGTTAATCGCGGGTATCCACACTGTTCTGATAGCGGCTGCTACTGTCTGCTTCGGAATTAAACAAATGTTCAAGACGAGTCAGAGGGACATGGGCGTCAAACATGAAAATACTGTTACATCAGTTTGTTGTACAATTTCCACAATCTGTTCCCACACTTCTTTACCCCGAAAAAAGAGGAAAAGAAAAAAAAAGAAAAAAAAAAATGTTCTTTACTATGAATCTTCCATTATATTTCTGTCACAACCATCATCCATGTTGCCAACCCGTTGGCCAAAAGAAAACGAATCGGTGTATAGGATGATAACATCCACCTTTTTTCAAAGAGCATGGGCAAGGCAAACACAGCATACAATTCTGCATATTGGATACTCTCCCCTTCCCTATCACCCATAATTAAATGTTTGTCCAACTCTTGGGTTGTAAGCTACGCTTTTCCTTTTCTTTTCCCAGATAACATACCGGATGGACCCATCGGTAAACAGGTATGTTGTTTTTTGTTCATCTGTCAATTCTCATATGGCTTCCCCCATTTCCACGGGAGATTCCGCCATTGAGTGTTATTACAGGAGGTCCCTCCCGTTCAGATATTTCTGCTACTTTTTTCAGTAGGGACAGCGGTTCCCGCTTTCTCCTTCTTTAGCCCTTTCTGAAATGTACATTTCAATTTTTGATTACTTTGTTCTTGGGTATGTCCCCCTCTATTAGTTTTAGGGTTGGACATTACCCCACTGCATGATAGGTATGGTGGGTCGCAGCAAAAACACTTCATGCCCTATGGTCAGCTGTTTCTGTTTCTTACGGGCCCAGTTAACGAGCCAATAGTGATGTTCAAAAGGATATATTTTTTCCCCTACCTTGGAAGTTTTCGGTTCCAGAAGCAAGCGGGAACTCGCTTTTCCACCTTGTTTTTGCCCACCCCCCCCCCCCCCCCCCCCCCTTAGTGGACTACAGTTGGCTTAAGAGGTGACTGACAAGTCACATGGCAATTTCTAATGGCCCAGGGTCATGGGCCAGAGATCCACAGCTTGTTGGATTACTTCTTTTGCAGCCTCAAAGCTGTTTGCTCTTCACTCCCACCAGTGAAAACTCATACTTCTACGGAGTCACTTTGTACAAGGGGCTAACAATTGCAAATGAGGAATATGCTGCTCTAAAATTCAAACAACCCTATGCATGTTTGAGTTTCTGCTTAGTTTTGGGGGTTGGGGAAATTAATGATTTCTTCTGCCCGGGCTTAGGAGGGTCTACTATGCCCCTTTTCACTGTATTCCCAGGAAATTTCACTACCGGGCCGGTCCTTGGACTTTGGCCTCATAATCTCCCACCCTTATTTTTCATGTGGGTATGAGAAGGAGATAATTGTTGGGCTATTCTTCCTCATTTTACCCCTTGGAATCATTTTTTCATCAATATAATGAGGAGATACTGCATGTTTTGGTAGGTTTGAAATCATCAGGTGTTTGCCAATACTCCTATGACAATAGTGGGGCTATGTATCACCTATGGGTAAGACGGTGAATGTTACGCCTCCCTAGCCAGGTAAAGGCAAACTGATCTTGAGCCCTTTCTTCAACTGGGGATCGTGAAAAAAAGCGTTAGCCAGATCTATACACAGCATACCAAGTGCTCTGGGTGACTTTGTTATTCTCCACTGATGGTTATGGTGTCAGGGACTGCTGTGGTCAGAGGGGAGTTTGCTTATTAAGCTCTCTGTAATCAACGGTATGCGCCAGGAGCCATCGCTCTTTTTGGATGGCCACACCGGATTATCCAGGCGGTGATAATGGTCGCATCACCCCAAACTTCACCAGATCTTTAATGGTTTCAGTTATCTCTTTGTGTTCTCCTGGTATGCGATATTGTTTCATCGCTACCATTTTAGCAGCGGGAGGCACATGTACTGGGGGCATTTTCACTTTTCCAAACTAAGATTTTAGGCTCATCTGATGAACTTTTGCTGAATCAGAAGGCATATCGGCCTTCTTGTAAATGTAGGTCATCCCCTTCAAATACATCTATCCTAGAATGTATTCAGGGATTGGGACTATAAAACCTGGTACTTTCTTATTGGTAAATTTTCTATTTAAGAGCCACCATGGTTTGTACTCCAGTGACAATTTTCCTACTAGTCCCGCAATTTTTGACTTTTGGCCTTTAAATTTAGTTGGTCTCCACAAAAATTAGGGTAGCCTTCGCCCCTGTATCTTTTAAGGCAGGAACTCTTTGTACATTTCCCCCTTTCCAATGGATACTTAAATTTACATAAGCATAAGAAATATGTGCACTGTAGAGAAATTCTCTCCCCGAGGTACTCAGGAAAGAAAAAGATCCCCAAGTGCACAATAAATGGAAATAGAAAAAAAAAAAAAAAGCGCATTGAGATCTTAAAAGTAACGTACCACTCTAAAATAAACAGTGGAGGTCAAGTGCTACCTATTGCGGCTGTACAAATTACGGTTTACAGCACGCTTGGTCGCTTGTGTCACCTCCATGCGGTGGTACTGTTTGTAGAGACTGCTCCAAAATTCCCAGCCTTCGATGTCCACACGGGATCAAGGAAACACATGGCAAACGGATATCCAAACAACTCAAAAGTTCTCTGGGACAAAGGGAAATGTGCTAGAGGCGCTCAGGGAAATAAAAACTATCTAAGAGATAATAGTTTTTTTATAAATGTAATTACGCGTTTCGCAAGTTAAACCACTCGCTTCTCGATGTATCAACTGCTCAATTCAACAACTTTATACTTCCTCATCTAAACACTATTTAAAAACCAGATTAGATCAATGATTCAATCTGCAGTGTTTAATTATAAACAACAACTCATCAATAGTTGACTACTCCTAGTCCAATGATTAAGATTATTCATAAAAAGTCAAAATTTCCATCATAAAGTTCATTCATAAAAACTGTATCGTAGAACTATATAAACTGTTTAAAATATATTTAAAAACATTACTCTTTAAAACTGTATTTTCACCAATGATAAAACTAAAAGGGTAATAAAAATAAAACTAAAAGGGTAATAAAAATATATATATGTATCAGATTAATCAAATAATTACCAGGCTCCAAAAAAAAAAAAAAAAAAAAAAACATTTTTTAAACCACGGATTAAAAAATGTCGTTCAATCAGTGTGGTTTTAGTGTATTTTAATTTATAAATTACAATACATTCTACACGGCTACTCAATTTCTTCTTATTCTGTTGGTACTTCCTCTGGGGATATATTTCAATGGGCTGTATAACCAATCTAATTTATTGCTATTATGGATATCAAAGCAGTGTCTGGGAAGACTATGGACGAGTCTACTATGTTTTACATTGTAGCGGTGTCCTCTTAAACGTCTGGATAATTTTATTGTAGTCTTCCCTACATACTGTATGCCACACTGGCATGTGATCAGGTAAATGACAAAAGAACTAGAACAGGAAAGGACATCTTTTATATGAAATTCCTCTCCTGTCGATGCTGATTTAAATCTATCACCTTCTTTGATGACTTCGCAACATTTACAAATAAAGTGGCCACATGCATAAACTCCTGGTTTTCTCCTATCTGTATTCTTACTCTCTTTTTTAGGTACAACCTGCTTTTCATGATGTTGTTTTAATTTAGAGGGAGCCAAGATGTTTTTAATAGTTTTGGCTCTCCTGTAAATAAATTTAGGATGTTCAGAGAGGGTTTCTTTTAAAACCGGGTCACGTCTGAGGATATGCCAATGGTTTTTTATGATATTTTGAATTTCTTTATACTGCGAACTATGGGTTGATATAAAACTCATTTCAAAAGGATCTTCTTCTTTTTATCTTTTATTTTATTTTCGTTTGATTCAAGATATTGCGCTTGTGTTTTAGACGCCGCTTTTTCCCGAGATCCCTGTAACAATTTTCTGGGAAAACCTTTTTGAATGAATTTTTCAGTTAAAAAATCAGCTTGCTCTGTAAAAGTTTTTTCTTTGGTACAATTTTTCTTAATTCGGCAATACTGCCCGAATTAATCAATGGACTAGTGAGTAGTCAACTAATTGATGAGTTGTTGTTTATAATTAACATGCAGATTGAATCTATTATCTAATCTGGTTTTAATTAGTGTTTAGATGAGAATGTATATAAAGTTGTTTGAATTGAGCAGTTGATACATCTGAGGAAGCGAGTGTTTAACTTGCGAAACGCGTAATGTACATTTATAATAAACTATTATCTCTTAGATAGTTTTTATTCCCTTGAGCGCTCTAGCACATTTCTCTTTGTCCCAGAGAACTTTTTAGTTGTTTGGATATCCGTTTGCCGTGTGTTTCCTTGGAGTCCCGTGTGGACATCGAAGGCTGGGAATTTTGGAGCAGTCTCTACAACCAGAACCACCGCAGTGGAGGTGACACTAGCGACCAAGCGTGCTGTACCGTAATTTGTACAGCCACAACAGGTGAGCACTTGACCTCCACTGTTTATTTTAGAGTGGTACGTTACTTTTAAGATCTCAGCTGCGCTTTTTTTTCTTTTTCCAGTTTATTGTGCACTTGGGGATCTTTTTCTTTCCTGAGTACCTCGGGGAGAGAATTTCTCTACAGTGCACATATTTCTTATGCATAGGGCTTTATTACGGGGACTATAGCGCACTTAGGTGTCCCTGATGCAGGAATCCGTGACAAAAAATGTGTAAGATCTTGTAGCTCCAATCAGTGATGTCACTAGTGTCACCTGGAGTTAGAGCGCCCCCGGCCGGGGTGTTAGGGAATATCTCCTGCATTGTGTGTGTTGTGCTTATCGCCTTCTTTTTTGCTCTCGAACCGCAATTTATGAATTTATTAGCACACTGGTTATTTCAGGAGCTCTAGAGTCTATTAATCTAAGAGGGTTACGTTTACTGCAATTATCCAATACAGGACTGATGTAATGTGAACAGGTTGGCTTAACAAACTTCAAATTTTCTGTACATTTCCCTCTTAGGGAACATTACACCTTCCCTCTTGTGTGAATTTTATTATATGTAATGAGATGTGCTTTATTTCCCAGATTCAGAACAGGAAAAAGGCTTCTCTTCTGTGTGAAATCGCTGATGTTTAATGAGATGTCCTTTCTGTTTAAAAGATTTCCCACATTCTGAACATGAATATGGCTTCTCTCCTGTGTGAATTCTCTCGTGTGTAACTAGATTTGATTTACAGATAAACCGTTTCCCACATACAGAACATGAAAACCGCTTCTCTCTTGTGTGAATTCTCTCATGTATAACAAGACTTGATTTCTGTGTAAAAGATTTCTCACATTCTGAACATGAGAAAGGCTTCTCCCCTGTGTGAATTCTCTCATGTATAACAAGATGTGATTTCTGTGTAAAAGATTTCCCACATTCTGAACATGAAAAAGGCTTCTCTCCTGTGTGAATTCTCTCATGTGTAACAAGATCTGATTTCTCTGTAAAAGATTTCCCACATTCTGAACATGAAAAAGGCTTCTCTTCTGTGTGAATTCTCTTATGTCTAACAAGATGTGATTTTTTTGTAAACCGTTTCCCACATTCTGAACATGAATATGGCTTCTCTCCTGTGTGACTTTTCTCATGTTCTTCATGACCTGAGTCATGGATAAAGCATTTTCCACATTCTAAACATGGCTTCTCCCCGGTGTGAATTCTTCTGTGAGTAACAAGTGTTGAATGTCTTGTAAACAGTTTACCACACTGACCTCGTGGAAAGCTTTTCCCCTCTTTTTGATCTGTACACGTGGTAACCATATGTGGTGGGTCAGGAGAAGGTTCCTCATGATTGGGGAGATTATACAACAGGTCTCCACTCAAAGTAACCATCTGTAGTGAGTCAAGAGAAGGTTCCTGATAATTGAGGGGATTAAATGACAGATCAGTACTGTGATGTCCTGGATGTACGTGAAGGGTACTGTGGTTGTCTTCTGAAGAGTGATGCATGATTTCTTCTTCTATTTTAAAATTTATTGAGGACATGCAGTTTTCTTCAAAAATCTTATGGAATTTTTCTGTTCAATTAAAAAATGTTTTTATGATTATTTTTTATATTTCAAACCACAAAATAGAAACATTTTAAACATTCCTTTTAAAACTCCTGCAGTTTTTATTAAGTTAGTTTGGGCAAAGTCAGAGATACATCCAGCAGGACCACTTATTATGCCCACTTCCTACTTTTGACATCATTTAGCTCAGGCAAAAAATCCAGGTATTGTGCTAACTTACTAGGTATGTAAGGAGTCATAGGCTGTCTGCACCTATATGCCTCATTTCTGTTATTATGAGTATAAGGGGCGATTTATAAGAGTTGCAAAAAGGGTTGATTACTGCCTTCACATCTTGAGATCTATTGGCGGCTGCTGTGGTGAAGATGTATCATGCACACACATCTGGCCCTTCAATACCAATGGGGCAGCACTTTAATACAAGTGGACACTATCTGCTTAGTGACAATCTCATCATGGCTATAACCAGATCATCATGAGACAAAGTGCACATCTCCAGCTGAACTCATGGATGGGACAATGAGGTCTGTACGGCCTAACGGCTGCAGTCACCAGGTCTCCATGTTATAGAGCATCTCTAGGATGTGGTGGAATAGACAGAGCGAGGTTTTCCATCAGAATCTGTAATAAAGGTTTCCAGGACCTTGTTGTATCCAATTCACTTAGATTTCAGGCTATTCTAGGGAAAGGTGGCCCTAATGCAGTGGGCCCTGAGAGCAGACTCCCGACTCCAGCCTCAGAAACACTGCAATAAGTGTCCATAATATATCGAAGGGAATCAATTCCTCTCAGCTTCTATCTAACCCTCCACAAATTCTGACCTTAAAGAGCACCTATCACTTTTTTTTTAATTCATACACTGGAAGCTGTTTAAAAAACAATAAAGTATTTAATTAGAAGTCATTTAAAAAGTGAACATTTCCCAGTTTAATGTCACCATCTGTGTCTCATCGCCAGGGAGCTTTCCAGGTAGCTCCCAGCATGCCCTGCTCATGTGACGTCACACTCCCATAATCCCCAGCGGCACAGACTGCCGGGGACAGGGAGAAACCTGTAGAACAGAGCTAGTTGTATGCGTTACTCACTGAGCTTCAGTGCGGGACGGCTGGGGCTGAACTGCTGCTGTGAAAGATCAGGAGGAGCCTCACTAGTTCAGTCTCCCAGCGTCCTGCTCTGAACTTTACTATCACTGCGGCTTAGATGCAGAAACACTGGAGCAGGGGCGACTCCTATCCTTCTTATGTAAACAGAGTGGTGAGCAAAGCAGCAGCTTTCCCTGTACAGGGGAGATACCAGCAGGCTGCAGGACCTCCCTCCCCCATCTCCATGCAGTCACAATACACACACCTGCTGCTGACCAGACCCCCTGCCAACACCCCCACACACTGCTGTCACTGAAGGGGTCTGTCTGCTGCTTGAACAGGTATAAACATGTAGTGTACAGAGAGAAAAAATAAATAAATGCATACAGTGTAAATTAAGGATTACAAGTGTGTAGTTAAGTTAGGTGTGTAGTTATAGATGAAAAAAAAAAACATTGGAAGCTGACAATTAAATTTCAACTACTAAAAAAGATTTTCTGTTAAACGGATTAAAAATCATTCTGGAAAACAATTACTTTACATATAATGAAAAAAACTTTTTACAGACAAGGGGGACGGCAATGGGCACCAGGGTTGCGCCGTCATACGCCAACATTTTCATGGGTCACTTTGAAAATGAATACATCTATAAATATGCATATTATTCAGACTAGAATTTCTGGACCTTTTAATTTCAGCTAAAAACAACACTTTCATTACTGAATTTTTTTTTAAAAAGGTGCATAATAACACTTATATTGACTTCAAAAGCGCAACCCACAGGCCAAGGCTGTTAAATATCCCCTACGGACAATTCAGGAGGATAAAAAAGAATTGTTCGGAGGAAGCCACCTGCAACAAGCAAATTGCCTTTTTAGAACAAAGATTTAAAGAAAAAAATTATCCAATACAGATTTTGAAGGATGCTATCAACAAAACAAAAAACGTCACACAAAAAGAATGTTTAATACCGAAAACTAGGGTAATTGACAAAACAAAATCTGATAGAGTAAAATTTTCTCTCATAACTTGTTACATCTCATAATAAAATTAAAGAAGCCACCCAAAAACACTGGTACTTTTTGACACAGGATCCCTTCCTGTACCCACACTTACCCACTCAACCGAATATCATTTACAGAAGACCTCCCAACCTTACTGGGCTTATAGCCCCTAGTAGAATCAGGAATAAAACTAATAACAACAACCAAGAAGTTCTTCAACCAGGGAGCTCTTCATGTGGTACAACTAGATGTTTATGTTGTTTAAATATCCACTCTACTAATCATATTACATCCACAGTTACCAAAAAACATACCCCATCAAATTTCAACTAAACTGTAAAAGTGCATATATCATTTACGTTTTAGAATGCAGCTGCGGACTCCAATACGTTGGACGTACTACATGTCCGTTACATATAAGAATGAACGGACACAGGGCCAGCACTAAAAAAGGCGATTTAACACAGAGTGTAGCCCGTCACTGCACTGTAAAACAGAATCCGGATTTTTCGGCTTTTAAAAGAACCCCCATAGACACTATCCCTCACCATCCAACACATAGGGTTCAGGTTTTACAACAACGCGAAATGTTTTGGATTTTTATGTTACAGACACTGCATCCGAGAGGTCTAAACGAAATAGTCGAATTAATATAACAAACGCAAACACATTCTTCTTTTTGTCCTTTTTTTTTTTTTCCTTATAACACTTTATTGGATCTACAATTATTAGTTTATTTTTAAGAATTGTATTTTCCCTCCTCTATAACCGATTTACACTCACTCACTTTTTAATATTTTTCTTCTATAATGCCCCGTTATCGTCCTTTTAAAGAACTTTTAAAAAAACAGGGTTAGATACGTAAAACTTTTTTTTAAACTATTTTTTTTTTTTTTTTCTTGCTTAAGTTCTATAGGATCCAAAATCACTAGTCCAAATTTTTTTGTTTTTTTGGGGTTTTTTTTTCCCTTCTATCATATTTTTGCACTTTGCATTTTTTAAAATATTTTGCATATCTTCATACACTTCCACAATATCGTATAGTCCATTTACGTTATAAACTTTGTTAACATGCGTCAAACATCAAAATACTATTAAACATTTGTCTATTTATTTGTTACTAGTTGAAATACATAGTACTATACAAGTTTTTAGTGTCCTTCTATTTTGTACATCTTTAGAATTAACATTTTTGGCCCCCCCCCCCTTGCCCTATCACTTTTCACTAATTTTTTCTTGATTGACTTACACACAGCGTTTTTGAGCTCGGGGGATTCCAAAGGTTTTCTTAAAAGTATTGACATCTACTTATCCATCATCCTTTTGTAAGCAATTTCCCTGGCAGTAAAACTGTGTTTGACAGCTTTCCTTCCATTTTGTATCCAAACCTGACAGTTTTGTTACAAGTTGGACTTTGTTTTTTTCGGCGCCTTGATGCGGGCGTCCCCACAAAAAAAAAAAAAACTGTATATAAAGCAAACATTTTCTTGAAGTGATCTGTCCTGGGAAGCGGGGTTTTAAAGCCGAAACGCGACTTTGGACTTGTTTTATCTTTTCAAAACTGTTTTAATTCTGTCGGGGCCTGTAAGCTCGATGTTTTAGAAAAAAAATTTTAAGGGTTTTTTTAATTATACCTTTGCCTGAACCCCATTTTCGAGTGCGGGGTCACTATATCCCCACAGGGATTCCACAGTATATTTTATTTATATATATGAGTAGATGTGTAATGTAACTGTGATATATGTGCATATAGTGTGCCTGTTTTTGTAATATGTTTTTTTTATATTCAGTATGTATTAAAATATTATATACACATTAATATATATTAAAAAAAAAAAAACAAACACAGGACACACATGCATATATATAAAAAATTTACAACAGACACACTTTTTCTTATATCTACACACCTATAATAAATACAAATCTCAAACTTAACACATACAAGTTATCTTATTACAGGACTTGGACTTCCTGAAGGCCCCGGGCTTTTTTGGGAAGGTATGCATATCCGTCTGTCCCCCCCAAAACCCCCTGATCCTTTGGACAGTCCCGGGGTTCCCCTCCACATCATTCCTCTATCCACCCCTCCATCCCTCTAGGAATCCCCGGGATTCCATGGGCTATCCTGGACGGGAGACTGCACTCTTATTTAGCGGTTGCGGTTCCCCAGGCACACAACAAATGCCTTATTGCCAAGTCTCCTGAAATCTTGATGGGGAAAAAACCAGCAAGTGTTGCGGGGGACCAGACGCTCTTATGGCAGTGGCACCAGGGGGAAAACAACAAGGACGCTCCCTCACTGCCTGCCCCCACACAGACAACAGCAGAGGTCAACGATTCTAAGGGGATTTCAACCCGCTGTTGAGTCCGGTGAAAAACTCGCTTTTAGATTTTGTTTGGACGTTGTCGGACCCCCCAAACGGACCCAAACACGTATCTTTAAACAGCAAAGTGAGTTTCATTGCTTTTAAAAATAAACACGCATCGGCGTTCACACCTTGATCTCCAAAGGGTGTTTCCCCCCTGCATCTTTCGATCCTTCCCAAAAATTACATCAATTTTTGGCCCCGAAAGGACAAAAAGAGGAGCCCTATAAAAACTAAAGGGGGGATCCTGCTGCATCCAAACAACAGCTGCATGTTGGATAGGTTGGATCCGATTTCTGCAGATTTTGGGTGCGATTTTTGGCCACACAGAAACAAAATCGGATCCAAAAAAAGCTTTGAACCCCATAATGTCATGGGTCCTTAGGCGCCATCAATGTCTATCCAAAAAAGGGATCAGCTTGGGCTAGTGTATCTAACATGTGTGATCCTTTGTGACCAGGGTATCTAATCCCATGATATTTGAGGCTGTGCTGTTTAGGCCGGGTTCACATCTGCGTTATTTCCGTTTTTCTGTTTCATCATAGGACCAGAAAAACGGAAATAACCAATCACAGGCCAAAGTGTCATGTGCATATGGACATTCGGGCCCGGTTGGCTGCCCCGTCACGTTAAGGTACATTTAAAACTACAGGCGAGATCACAGGGGCGGCCGCAGTGACAGAAAAGAGCGGGGCCCGGGGGTAAGTATTTCCTTTTTTTCTCACCCTGCCCCCGAGGACTGATGAGCCTTCTGTGCATCAAAAATCACCTTAAACTATAAAGGGTCCTCCCGGGTTTTTCATGGTGTTTTTATTTTGGGCAGGTGCAAAGATACTGTATGTGGTGGTTGTTGTTTGTGGTGGATACAATGATCATGTTCCCCCAAGAGTGCGGTTTTGATACAATTTCCCCTTTCTCAGTTGCCCCACATAGAGCTTTTTGCAGTAGGGGGTTTAAATAGAAAAAATGGGGGAAAATTTCAAAAAATTGATAAAATGCAAGGGAATTTAAACATGCGGAAATCATCGTTTCAAATTTTAAACCGGGTTTTCTACCAAATTTTTAAGGGCTAGGTATATGGGTGTTTGGGGATAAAAATTTAAAAGGACTGGAGGCTTGGGCCCACAGTGAAAAGCTTTTGGGCCCCCGGAGCATACATGCTTAGAATCGGGGGCGTGGGGCCCATATGGGCACAACGCGTTTGGGCTTCCATTTTCCCAAAATGGCTGCCCCCCATAAAAAAAGTTTTTTTTTAGCTTAAACCCCCTCGTAAAAAAAATGATGGGGTTTCCGTTTATCAGGGTCCCCAAAAATATTTTTTTCGGTTTTCTTTAGTTTAAATTTTATCCCTCCCTTCCCGCAATTTTGCTTAAAAATTTCTCCCGTGGTGAAAAGGTCCTCTTTAAGGATGAAATTTGGAAATTTTTCCCTTTTTTCCCCCAGAACTCTATTATGTGACCCCCGGGCTTGGGGCTTTAAAATGAATTTTACTAAGGGGTTTCCCCGATCCCCCGGGTGTTTGTGGGAGTTGTTTATGAAGCAAAATGGGAAACCCCAAAAATGAAACCTAAGCCCCCTTTTACGGCAAAGGGCCCATAGGGGGCGCCTTGGGAAAGTCACTCCTCAGGCCCCACAACCCGGGGATAACACAGGATCCCTGGGAAAAAACCCCTTTAATTCATTTCTACCCACCCGTGGTAAAATTTTATTTGGGGTCTCCTCCTTCTCTCACTCATCCTCGGCCCCATTTCCCCCCTCATCTTCTCTTCTTCAGCCTCCAAATTTAGTATCAGTCGATCTTTTACCCCGATGTGGGCATTTTGGAAAATTCAGTAAGCAGACAGATCAAAATAAGAGGGCCCCCAAATTTTCTATGAACCCCTTGTGACTGGGGGAGGTCCACAACCCCGTTTACCCGATTGTGTATTGGGGTTTATTTCCTGAGGGGTTCCCTGGGACGTCCATCTTTCTGGGTTTATCCTCAACCTTAATATCAATCGATTTCCCCCCAAGAGGGCCCAAAAAAAATGAAATAAGGAGGTTGTTCCTTTTTGGGGAAAATTTAGGGGGGGGACCTTTTAGCTCCCTCTACCTGATGATTCCTGGGACATTTTTTCCCCCTTTGGAACCCGTCCTGGGAATTCAGAGGACGGGGACATTTTCTCTTTCTGGATTTTTCCTTCTGGAAACCATCTGTAGGGAAAACAGTGACGAAAAAATGAGCTGTGGGATATTTGATTATATATTGGGGACCGGGAAGGGTGGTTTTCACTCCCTGGGTGTGTTTTATTTTCCTCTCACCTTGTGGGTTTTCAGCGGCCGGGGTTTTATCCTCCTTTATGGGCCTTCCCGGTACGATCCCCGTGTCCCCCTATGTAAATCCCACTCCTTTCCGGGAAAGAAGCGACAAACCTGGGGCACCCCTTTTAGGAAACCTGGGCAAAAACAAGGATCCATCATCTCCAGGGCCCTTCCCCTGTGTTATGTTTTTAAATTTCCCAAAAATTCCCCTCCCCCTCTCTTTATCATCCAAAGGGCCCCTCATTTCCCCCGTGTATGTTTAAAGTTCCCCGCATTCCCCCCTTATCTTTTTTTGTTATTAAATTCCCCCTTTTCCCACCCATCATCCCCGGGGGTTTGTGTTTATAAATTCCCCGCATTCCCCCCCACCTACCCATAAACCCATCATTTCCCCTTAATTGTAATGGGCCCCGCATTCCCACCTCCCATTTTCCAAGGGCCCATCATCCCTGTTTTTATGTATAATGTCCCCGAATTTCCCCTCAACCCTCTCATCCCTTTCCCGACCCTTTATCCCCTTTTTGTTAAGTTTTAAAGTTCCCCGCATTTCCCCCCAAACCCCTTTCCAGTCAGAGCTCAAGTGATCCTGGTGGTCAGGGGCTTTGGGTCTTTTGTTTCAGTTTAAAAGAGGTGGAAAGGCCCCTTTGGGGTCTGGGTGCTGCTCCGTTCTCCTGAACACGGGGGGCCACCCCTCCCCAGACGACTTTTCCTAATGTTTTAATTTCCCGTGTATTGGGGGGGACCCCTGATACAACTAGATTTTAAGAAACCCCCCCCTTTTCCCATCATTTTTCCCTGTTAAAGTAGGAGGGAAAAGGGGAGGTCATTTTGAAACTCTCACCTCCCCCGTTACCAAGGGAGGGTGTTTTCCCGGGGTAGGTCTAATATTTTCCCGGGGCCCCCGAGGGGCTCCTCCCCTTGGGCCATCCTTGGGGGGTCATTGTGAAAAGAAAACCCCCTTTTCTTTAGCCGGTTTAGAGTCTGGACCCGAGGAACTTGAAGGGAAAACGAGGTGAAATTTATAGCAAAATCACACTCTATATACACCTCTACTCTGTACATAATATACTCCCACCCCTTAGTGGGTTTCCCGTCCCCGGAAAGAGATGGAATGGGAAAAAGAAAACAAATTTTAAAGGGCCAAAATTCTTTCCCAGTACAATTTTCTGCTTTTTCTAACTATTTTATACACAACAACTAAAACAAAAAAAAAAAAAAGTAGCCCCCCCACAATTTTTTAAATATTGCTTTATATTTTTAATTTTGGGCAACACTGAGGGTCTGGAAAACTTTGATAAAATGTTTAAAAATAGTCAATGTTTCAGCTTTTTTCAAAGGGGGGAAAAAGTGGGCCCCCCAAAAAAAACTTAAAAAAAGTCATCAAAGTTTTAAAAGGGGGAACCCAAAAAAAAGGGGGGTACATAAAAAGTTATCACATGGAACCCCTTCCCCGTGGTTTTTTCAATATAAAGGGGGAAAAAAAAGGAAAAAAATTTTGCCCAAAGTGTCAGTTTTTGTTGTGCCCCCTTATTTCCCCGCCCCCTTTCCCTTAAATCTCGTGGGGGGATGGAGGTCAATAGGGGGGTGCCCCGGTTGCGCCATGGAAACCTCTTCCCTCCTCCATGTTTAAAATCAAGGAGGGTGGGGGCTGTTAGAGACCTTTGGGCCCCTTTTTCCCCTTTATTGAGGAAAAGGCCCCCACAAAATGCTCCATAGGGTTTTGGTTGGAGAATTTTTCGGCCCGGTTTAGACCTTTACCCTCATTTTTTGGGTTTGGGGGTTTTTTGGGAAATTATTTGGGGGGGCCCTTGTCCCGGGGTTTGGAAAAAAAACATCAGTAGGGTTTTGGGTTTTTCCGTCCATCTCTACCTTGATGACACTCAACTATACACCTCGCCCCATGACATCACTCCTACCCAACTACAAAACACCAGTGACTGTCTGTCCACTGTCTCTGACATCATGTCCTCTCTCTATCTCAAACTAAACCTCAATAAAACTGAACTTCTTGTCATCCCTCTGTCTACCAACCAACCCCCCTCTGCTATTTCTGTTTATGTGTGTGGTGCCACCGTAACTCCTAGGCAGCAGGCCCGCTGTCTTGGGGTTATACTTCATTTTTTTAATCAGAGGGGGAAAGTTCAGGTCGTAAATGGTCTTAGGGGTCTTGCCTATTTTTTTTCCCAGGTAAGTAATATGTGACTTTGTAGGGGCGAGTCCCAGATTTAGGTTTTGCCAGACAGATTTTGGGAGGGGGGTTCCCAGTTCCAATAGCTCGCTCTTGGAGGTGTTAACTTTGTATCCGGAGAATCTGCCAAATTTATCTAGGAAAGAAAAAATCCTAGGGAGGTGAGTAACCGGATCAGAGAGAAATAAAAGCAAGTCGTCGGCAAAGAGAGCGAGTTTGACTTGACTCCGGCCTACCGCTATACCGGCAAAGAGGTCCGAGTCCTCCAAAAAGCGAGCTAGGGGTTCCAAGGCGATGTCGAACAAGAGGGGAGACAGGGGACAACCCTGGCGAGTGCCCTTATAAAGGAAAAAACGTTGCGAAAGGAAGCCCGGGGTGTGCACCTGTGCAGTCGGGTTACTGTAGATAGCAGTCAGCAAGTTTTTAAATCTGCCTCTTATCCCCATACGCTCGAGAACCATCCACAACCACTCCCACCGGACATTGTCGAAAGCTTTTTCAGCGTCTATTGCGACCATGACAGGATGGCCGGTGGGAGAGGAAGCGGACTTCACACTCTCAAGCACTGAGAGAACTTTTCTGAGGTTGCTCACTGCTGCACGGCCCTTGACAAATCCTTTTTGTGATGGGCCAATGAGGGTGGGCAAGAATGTAGCCAGCCTGTCTGCCATGATCTTGGATAGCAGCTTCTGATCTGTATCTATCAGTGAGATTGGCCGGTATGAGGACGGGAGGAGGGGATCTTTGCCCTTTTTGGGGATTACTTTTATGAAGGCGTTCTTACAATCAGGTCGGACAGTGCCCTCCTGAACTATTTGGTTGAAGTAGCTGGTAAGCAGTGGGGTCAGTGGCTCAATAAGTGCTTTATAGATCTCCCCGGAGAAGCCATCCGGGCCTGGAGCCTTCCCCGCAGATAGATGGCGGATAGCTAGTTGTACCTCCTGCGTTGTGATCTCAGCGTTAAGGACTGCTAGGTTTTCCGTGGACAATTTGGGGAGGGGGATGGAATTTAGGAAATTCCTACCATTAGCGGATTCCACGTCATCTAGGTTTAGTCCCTGAGAGTACAACTGTTCATAGAACGATTTAAGCGCATCATTGATTTTATAGGGGTCCGAGGTGACCTGGCCACGCGGGGTACGGATCGATGGAATGTGGGATGGGGAGTAGCTACCATGAAGTAGTCTAGATAGTAGTTTGCCTGCTTTGTTCCCGTGACGGAAAAAGGAGGATTTCAAGTGAGATCTCTGCACCTCTTCTTTCCGCCCCAACCAGAGTTCAAAAACTCTCTTGGCCTGTTCCCAGTCCCTCCTGGCCTCCTCCGAGCAATCCGAGAGGAACCTAGAGTAGGACCGCCTCACCTGTTCAGAAGCATTCCTATATTCCTCACTCAGTTTGCGTCTGTAATTTGAGGTGTGAGCTATAATACGCCCCCTCAGGACAGATTTGGCCGTAGCCCAGTATAAAGGGATGTCGTCAGAGTGTTGTGCATTGGCCTCAGAAAACTCCAACCACCATCCACGAAGTAGATCTGCGAACTGCTCGGTCTTGGCCATGTAGGAGGGGAACCGCCAGATATAATCAGTTCCTTTGGAAAAACATCTGCTATCTCCGTCACCACAGGGGAATGATCTGAGATCACTAGGTCCAGAATCTCCGAGGCTACCAGCCTTCTTTGAAGCTCGGGGGAGACCAAGACATAATCCAGCCTCGACCATGAGTTTTGAGAGGGAGAGAAGAATGAAAATTCCTTGCTATCAGGATGGAGATCTCTCCAGCCATCTCTTAGCCCTGTGGTATTTAATAGGCGTTGTAGGGTCCCCACCTTAGGTCTTCTGGCTGAAACCGCAGAGGGAGCTGACCCCAGATCTCTTTTCCTATCCAAAATTTCGTCTAACACTACGTTCATATCACCCCCCATGATGACAGATGTCGCAGAGTCTCTCTGGATCTCATCCGCCAGGGACTCAAAAATGGTTTACTCTGAGTATTGGGGCCGTATACATTGAACAAGCTGACTTGGTTACCATTATGACAGATCTTCAAGTGGGACCAACGACCCGCTTGGTCTGAATCATGTGAGAACAATTGGCAGGGAAAATTTTTGTGTACTAAGGTGAGGACACCTGCCTTTCCATCTACCGAGGGGGAGCCAAAAACTTGACCGACCCATAACCTCTGCATCCTGAAAAAATCTTCATGAGGCAAATGCGTCTCCTGCAGGAGAACAATGTCTGGGCAGGTTTTTTTTAGGTGTCGTAAGATCCTGATGCGTTTGTTCGGGGAGCGGAGCCCTTTCACGTTCCACGTGATGACTCTCATGGCCGGGGGGGGGGGGGGGGGGGGGGGGGGGTGGGGGGAAGGAGTGTGGAGTGTCTGTTGGCGGGTAAAAGAACCGCTATAAAGGAAGTGACGCTGTGTAGGACCAGACTCAAATCCTAGTAACTTCAGAGATAGAGCTAATAAATAAAATAAAAATGAGAATGCACCGGCTATATAACCTAAAAGAAAATGGAAAATTATAGAATAAACCTAGCAAATCACGCCGAGAGTCAGGAACCAGGTCACTCAGACTCTCTTTTTGCGTGTAAGGACTTCACTTTTTTCTGCCACAGGGAGGTCGGCGGTGTGCTTTCAATTACTCTTATTTTCCGCACATCCCTCTGCCAGAGAAAAGGTATACAGTAAACGTAGCCCTCTTAACTGAAACTGGGCGCAACCCATGGCCATAAAGGACATAAACTGATGAGAGCCACAACCCAAATCACAACAGTAAGGAAACATTACATCATTGCAAAATATAGTGAAGGACAATAGCATCTGAGCGAGCGTGCTACTTCGACGCTGAACAGTGATGGGAATAAACAGCACAAGGAGGGTTAAGGGGGGTGGGAAGTGGAAAAGGGGGGGGGGGACTGTTGGGCCACTGGCAGCGGCCTTGTCAAGGTTACTCATCAAAGTTACTCACGGTCCCCGAATATCGACCAGCTATCACCGAAAGTCCTAGGGCGAAAGTTCAAGTCGGGGACCTTTGGGGGGTCTCCGGTCCCAGGATGGGGATAGCCGAGGGGGAGAAGAGGAAGATCCGTTGCCAGCGATGGAAGATGATCTTGAGGAAGAAAGCACAGCGTCCTCTAGGAAGCGCAGGTCGTCTTCTGCATCTCTCGGGGAAGGGAAGAACTTTGGTGCGGCGTCCGGGAGGGTTACCTTCAGTGTGGCCGGATACAGGAGTTGGAACTGGATCTTTTTGGAGGATAGGAACAGGTCTTGCTGAAGGCTCGTCTCCTCCTAGAGACCTCCAAAGAAAAGTCCTCAAATATTTGGATCTTCTGCCCTTCTAGGAGCGGGGGGGGTCTTCTGTTTGCGATAGGCTTTGAGGCTGTCTTGTTTGTCATTATAATCTACCGGACGTATTTAATAATGACAGTCCGCGGTTTACTTGGCAGCTGGTCGACCCTATTTTTGCCAGAAGAGGGTTCAGGGCCAATACGATGCGCCCTCTCAACCCTGCAGCTACGGTTAATTCCTAGGGCTTGCGGGAGGCCGGATTGGCAGAGGCCTTGTAGATCCACATGTTTGATGTTTTCAGAGAGACCCACTATCCAGAGGTTGCTCCTGCGAGAGCGATTTTTGAGGTCCTCTATACGATCATAAAGACTGTCTTGAGCCTTGTGACATGAGGTTAATTTGCAGTGCAGCATGTCATTTTCAGCTTCTAGGTGGCGTACCTTGTGCTCTAGCTCGTCCAGCCTGGTGTCGTGGTGCTGGACATCATTCTGCAGCTGGCTCAGGGAAGCTTGCAGGGACGACTCAATAGCTGCCTGGAGCTCAGGAGCTATATGGCGGGCCACCTCAATGGCGATGGCCTTGTAATCTAGGGTGTGAGCAACTTGAGCAGCAGAGGCAGGAGTGCTCAAGGGCGCAGGCCCGCTGTCTATGGGTCCAGGGTGAGTGTCGCTGAGTGCACGGAGCTCCGCGGGTGCCGTGCACCTGGCCGCCATATTGGGATCCCCACGAGGCGTGCGGGCGGGCAGGGGGGATGCGTCCTTCTGGCCGCTCCTGAGGACGTACCTCTCCATACACCCGTCGGAGAGCAGGGGAGATGTAGCCCTTCTGCGGGGGCTGGTTGGCGCCACTGGAGCGACTGTGAGCAGAGCTGCGGCAGGGGAATAGCGGAGAGCTGCGGGCGTTCACCTCCTCATGGCAGCGCCGGAACCGGAAGTCTATACTTCATTTTGACCTGTCCTTCACCCCTTATATTCAATCCCTTGCCCGCTCCTGTCACCTGCACTTCAAGAACATCTCCAAAATCCATCCTTTTTTTACTGTGGAAACAACTCAAACTCTCATTGATGCTCTTATTCTTTCTCATCTTGACTACTGTAACCCCTTGCTTATCAGTCTCCCTCTCTAAACTCTCCCCTCTCCAATCTGTCCTGAATGCAGCAGCCAGGCTCATCTTTCTCTCCAGTTGCTATACTGATGCCTCTACCCTGCACTGGTTGCCCATTCAGCACAGAAAACAACATAAACTCATCACTCTCACCCATAAAGCTCTCCACAGCACGGCACCCCCCTCCATCTCCTCCCTCATCTCTGGATACTACCCTACCCTGTCTCTCCACAGTGCTGCACTCCCCTACATCTCCTCCCTCATCTCTGTCTACCACCCTCCCCTGTCTCTCCACAGTGCTACACCCCCCTACATCTACTCCCTCATCTCTGTCTACCACCCAACCCTTTATCTCCACAGTGCTGCACCCCCTACATCACCTCCCTCATCTCTGTCTACCACCCTACCCGGTCTCTCCACAGCATTGCACCCCCTATATCTCCTCCCTTATCTCTGTTTACCACCCTACCTGGTCTCTGCACAGTGCTGCACCCCCTACATCTCCTCTCTCATCTCTGTCTACCACCCTACCCAGTCTCCCCACAGCGCTGCATCCTCTACATCTCCTACCTCATCTCTGTCTACCACCCTACCTGATCTCACCACAGTGCTGCACCCGCCTACATCTCCTCCCTTATCTCTCTCTACCACCCTACCCAGTCTCTTCACAGCACTGCATCCCCTACATCTCCTACCTCATCTCTGTCTACCACCTTACCTGGTCTCTCCACAGTGCTGGACTCTCTACATGTCTTCCCTCATCTCTGTCTACCACCCTACCTGCTCTCTCCACAGTGCTGCACCCCCTACATCTCCTCTCTCATCTCTGTCTACCACCCTACCCGGTCTCTCCACAGTGCTGCACCCCCTACATCTCCTCCCTCATCTCTGTCTACCACCCTACCCGGTCTCTCCACAGTGCTGCACCCCCTACATCTCCTCCCTTATCTCTGTCTACCACCCTACCCGGTCTCTCCACAGCACTGCACCCCCTACATCTCCTCCCTCATCTCTGTCTACCACCCTACCCGGTCTCTCCACAGCGCTGCACCCCCTACATCTCCTCCATTATCTCTGTCTACCACCCTACCCGGTCTCTCCACAGTGCTGCACACCTACATCTCCTCCCTCATCTCTGTCTACCACCCTCCCGTCTCTCCGCTCTGCTGATGATCTTAGACTACATGCCTCAGTCATCTGAACCTCACATGCCTGTCTCCAAGATTTTTGACGTGTGGCGCCAGTTCTCTGGAACTAGCTTCCCCGTACGATCAGGCACAATCATAACCCCCAAAGATATAAGAGAGACCTGAGAATCCATCTTCTTAGGCCGGCCTATCCAGATCCCTAATTATTAACCCACCGCTTTCTGTCACACACACTCCTGTCACTCCCGGCACTTGGGCACTCACAGGCACTTATCTGTATATAGCTGTACGGTCTGAGGGGGCAGGTTCACCCACTTTTTTTTTTTAAAAACCCCCCCATTTTTTGTAACCCTGGCCCCGGCCATTGTGTAACCTGAAAACCCCTTTTCCCCTCCCCCCCCCCCAACACCCTAAATAGACCTAAGCTCTTGGGGGCAGGGGCCCCCCCCACCTCGTGTTCCCCATCTGAAGCACTTTCTCTGTATTATGTTTGTTTTTCCCTTAAAATTTCCCCCTACATTGTACCGGGGCCCGCGGGGAAAATGTTGGGCAAATAAATACAATTTTATTTTAAGGGGTTTTCTTAAACCCGTTTTTAACCCACAGGGGAGGGTTATTTCCAGGGGGTAAAAAGGAAACCCTTTTGGGGGGACATCCCCTGGTTTACATGTAGGAAAGGGGCCCAAAAGAATTTTTTGACTCCCCCTCCCCGTGACTGAAACACATGCTGGGACATCAGGGAAAGGCCCCGATAAGCGTCCACCCCAACCTCTCCCTGGTAAAAGCTGTTTACTCCCCGGGGCTGCGCTGTTAAAAGGTCAAATAAATTGTGGGGGGCGCGGGGCCCCAAATCACTGGGGGGCTGCCCTTTTAGGGGGCCCCACGTGTGCACCAGAGGAAAAAATTCCCGTTTTAAAAAGTCCCCCGCAAATGATCACAACGCACCCCGCTCGTATCTAAGGGACAAAAAGAATGAAATAAAACCAAAACCTGGAAACCCAAAAAGCAAAAAGACCTTCACAGGTATAACAAATGCATCTCCTGATACCCCCCTCATGTAAATTTTTCCATTTCCCCAAACCCTGCCCCCCATTCATTCTACCCTAATTCCTGATCCCCCCCTCATGTAATCTCCATCCCTAACCTGTCCCCATACATCTCTACCCTAATCCCCTGATACCTCCCCTCATGTAATATCCATCAATAAACTCCCCCCCTACATTCCCAAAAACCCCAATCTCCTGATACCTCCCTCATGTTAAACTCCATCCTAACCTCTTCCCCCCCTACTCCCTAAACCCCAATCTTCCCCGATACCTCCCCTCATGTAATCCCACCCTAACCTGTCCCCCAGACATCTCTACCCTCTTCTCCTGATCCCCCCCCTCATCTAACCCCCATCCATAAACCCCCCCCCCATAATTTTTCTACCCTAAACTCCTGATCCTCCCTCATGTAATCTCCCAACCATAACCCGTCCCCTCCCCCCCCCCCAAACTCTTTCCTAATCTCCTGGTTCCTCCCCATGAATCTCCCTCCATAAGAAACCCCCCCCCCCATACATCCTTTCCCAAAACTCCTGATATCCCCTCCCTGTAAAACCCCCAAACCATAAACCCGGCCCCCCCCCCAAAAAATCCTACCCAAACTCCTGCTACCTCCCTCATGTAATCTCCAAAAAATAAAAATCCCCCCATACAAACTCTACCCCAATCTCCTGATTTCCTCCCTCATGTAAACTCCCCTCCATAAACCCCCCCCCCCTACATTCTGCCCCAATCTCCCGATACCTCCCCATTAATCTCCATCATAACCCCCCCCCCCCTACATCTCTACCCCCAATCCCTTATACCTTCCCCCCATGTAAAACCCATCCATAAAAAAATTCCCCCCCAATATCTCTAAAACCCAAACCCTGATACCTCCCCCCCATGTAATCTCCACCCTCAACCCCCCCCCCCATTCATCCTACCCTAATCTCCCGATTTCCTCCCCCCATGTAAACTCCCCCCTAACCTCCGCCCTTCATCTCTACCCCAATCTCCTGAAAACCTCCCCTCTTTTAATCTCCAACCATAAAACCCGTCTCCCCATACAAACTCTACCCTTTAAACTCCTGTACCTTCCCCCCCATGTAAACTCCATCCATAACCTGGCCCCCCCATACATCTCTACCCCTTAAACTCCCTTTTCCCCCCCTCATGTAAAACTCCATTTCCCTAACCCCGTCCCCCCCTACATCTCTACCCTAATCTCCCGAATCTCCCCCATGTAATCTCCCTCCATAACCTCCCCCCTACATCTCTACCCCTAATCTCCTGTACCTTCCCCCTGTAACTCCATCCATAAAACCCCCCATACATCTTTTACCCCTAATCTCCGATACCTCCCCCCATGTAACTCCCTCCATAACCCCCATCATCTCTACCCTAATTTTCCTGAAACCTCCCCTATGTAATTCCCCTCCATGACCCCCCCCCATAATCTCTACCCTAAAAATTCCCGATTTCCCCCTTATGTAATTCTCCCTCCATAAACCCCCCCCCTTTTAAACTTTTCCTAAACTCCTGATACCTCCCTCATGTAATCTCCATCCATAACCTCCCCCCCTACATCTCTACCCTAATCTCCTGATAAACCCCCCGTTCATTAAATTTTCCATCCATAAAATCCCCCCCCATACATCTCTACCCTAATCTTTCCGATACCTCCGTTAAGTAATCCCATCCATTAAAACCTTTTCCCCCCCAAAAATCCTGCCCCAATCTTTTCCCGATACCTCCCCAAAGAAAACTCCATCCAAACCTCCCCCCCCCCACCAAATCCCTACCCAATCTCCTTTTACCTCCCCCCCATGAAACTCCATCCATAACCCTTTTCCCCCATAATTTTCTACTCTAATCTCCTGATACCCCCCTCATTTTAAACTCCATCCCTAAACCTGCCCCCCCCATACCCTCTCTACCCCAAAATTTCCCGATTCCTCCCCTCATGTAAACCCAAACCATAACCCGTTCCCCCCCCCCTACATCTCTACCCCAATTTTCCTGATACCCCCCCTCAAAGTAAACCCTTTCCCTAACCTGTCCCCAAAATACATTCTAACCCCAAACTCCTGTTCCCCCCTCAGTAAACTCCATCCATTAAACCCGTCCCCCCATACAAACTTACCCCAATTCCTGATATCTTTCCCCCCCTGTAATTTCCATCCATAACCCCCCCCCCCTACATCCTTTTTCCCAATCTCCTGATAAACCTCCCCATGTAAACCCCCAAACCATAACCCCCCATACCTTCTACCCAATCTCCTGATACCCCCTCATGTAATCTCCAACCCTAACCTGTCCCCTATACATTTTTCTCTCTAACCCTGATTCCTTTCCCCCAAAGTAAACTCCATCCATTTAAACCCGCCCCCCCCCCCTACATCTCCCACCCTAATTTTCCTGATACCATCTCTCATGTAATTCCATCCTTTAACCCCCCCCCCCATACATCTTACCCAAAACTCCTGATACCCCCCCTCATGTAAATTTTTTCCAAAATCCCCCATACATTTTGTTTTTCCCAATCTCCTGATACCTCCCCCCATGTAATCCCATCCCTAAAATTCCCCCCTTACACTCTAACCCCAATCTCCTGATAAACCCCCCCTTTATGTAATTCCCTCCCTAAACCCCCCCCATACATCCTCCCTAATCTCCCGAAACCTCCCCTCATGTAAAACCCCCATCCATAACCTGTCCCCCATACATCTCTCCTTAATCCCCCTGATTCCTCCCCTCATGTAATCTCCATCCATAACCCTCCCCCCCCCCCCCCCTTTTCCCCCCTCTCTTTCCCTAATCTCCCGTACCTCCCCTCTTTTAATCCCCCAAACCATAAAACCCCCCCCCATACCCCTTCCTTACCCTAAAACTCCTGGTACCCCTTTCCCCCCATGGAATCTCCCTCCCTAAAACCCCCCCCCTACATCTCTACCCAATCTCCTGTACCCCCACCCCTCATTTAAACTCCATCCATAAAACCCCCCCCATAAACCCCTTTCCCTAAACTCCAGGTTTCCCAAAACCCCCCAAAGTAATCTCCATTTCCCTACCTGTCCCCATACTCTCTACCCCCAATCTCCTTTTCCTCCCTCTTGTAAAACCCCATCCATAACCTGTTTCCCCCCCTTTTAAACTCTGGGCCCCAACCCCTGATACCCCCCTTCATGTAATCGTTCCCCTAACCTTCCCCCCCAAAAAACTTGCCCTAATCTTCTATACCTCCCCCCATGAAATCGCCATCCCCTAACCTCCCCCCCCAAAAAATCTTTTGCCCCAATTCCTGAAAACCTCCCCTCATGTAAACACCCACCATAACCCCCCCCTTCATCTCTACCCTAATCTCCCCACCCTCCCTCAAAGTAATCTCCATCCATAAAACCGGGGTCCCCCCGTAAAATCTCTAAACCCCCAATTCCTGATACCTTTTCCCCTCATGTAATCTCCATCCATAACCTCCCCCCATACAATTCTACCCCCAATCCCTGAATGCCCCCCTCAGTAATCCCATCCATTAAACCCGTTTCCCCTTTTACTTTTTCCACCCTAATCTCCTGAAAACCTCCCCTAAGGGAAAACTCCCCCCCTAACCTCCCCCCATACATCTCTACCCTAACTCCTGATAATCCCCCCATGTAAAACTCCATCCATAAAACCTCCCCCATACATCTTTAACCTAATCTCCTGATACCTCCCTCATGTAATTTTACCATCCATTTAAACCCGTTCCCCCCTACATCTGTACCCTAAAACTCCTTAATACCTTTCCCCCATGTAATCTCCATCCATAACCTGTCCCCCCAAAAACATCCCTCATGTAATCTCCATCTATAAACTGTCCCCCCCTATACTTTTTCCCCAATCTCCTGAAAACCTCCCTCATTTTAAAATTTCCTTTCCCTAAAACCCGTCCCCTTTAAAATCTTACCCAAAACTTTTGATACATCCCCCCCATGTAATTTTTCCCTCTAAAAGTCCCCCCTATTTTCTGTACCCCCAAAACTCCTGATAACCCCCCCATGTAATCTCCCCTCCATAAAACCCGTCCCCCCAACATCTCTAACCCCAAAACTCCCGATTTCCTCCCTATGTAATCTCCCTCTATAAAAACCCCCCCTTAAAATCTTACCCTAATCTCCTGAACCTCCCCCCCATGTTTTCTCCATCCATAACCTCCCCCCCTAAATCTCTACCCCAATCTCCTGAGATATAATCTCCATCCATAACCCCCCCCCATAAAATCCCTGCCCTAATCTCCATACCACCCCCTTTTTAATCTCCTCCATAAATTGGGCTCCCCCATTACACTCTTCCCTAATCTCCTGATATCTCCCGGATGTAATCTCTAGGGTATAAAAACCTGTCCCCCATTTAAAACTTTAAACCCCAATTCCTGATTTTTGAAAGACGACTGTGTCAAAAATCAATATCGATTGATAGGGCCCCCCCCCCCCCCCCCCCCCCCCCCATCTCGGGAATTTATCGATTCGATAGTCGATCTCAAAAATCGAATTTGATAGTCGGAAACGACCCAAATTTAAAATTTCGATAACGAAATTTTCCGCCCAAAGGAAACCCTTTAAATTTTAGGGAGAGGGGGAAAAACTTCTTTTATTTTTTACACTCAAACAGGGCTGGAGAAGCTGGAATTAAAAACCACAAAGTCCCAAAAGGATACTGCACTCTTAGGAACCAATTGGGAAACAAGAGTCACAGAAAAAAAAGTCACAGATTTTTCCTACCCGTTTTGTACCACACAACCGTTAAACCTCATGACCCATAAATTAAAAAGTGCCAAAGGCAGTATTATTTGAACCATTGTTTTATTTGAATGGACATTGATTTTCCCTGTCCGGGAACGCAGCATGCCCCTTTAAACCCTTCTGACCCACGATTAAAAAGTGCCAAAAAAAAGGAGTCTTTAAACCCACCATTTTAGTTGAACGGACATAAAATTCCTGTCTGGAACGCAGCAGCCCCCTTAAACCTGTCTGACCCAAAATTTAAAAAGTGCCGAAAAAAGAGCTTTGAACCACCATCGGTGGTCAGATGGACTTTCCCGGACACAGAGAAGACAAGGGGCTTGAGTTTTTAGATGCCCTTGCTGGCCAGGGAGGGACGGCTTTTCTGGAAAATAAATGCTGCTCGGGATTTTTACGGGGGGGGGCAAGGGGATGAGGTGGTGGAAAACCCCTCTGTTCCACCAGACAAGGCAACATTTCCAAGGCCCCAAAAACCTGGAAAGCCGACATTCAGGGTTTTGGGTTTGGGATGGTTTTTGGGTTTAAAATGTTTCTTTTGCTCCCAAACCCGGTAGACGAAGGCGGCTCTAGACGGCCGCTGTACGCCTGCAGGTCAAACTGGTGGAAAAGAGAAAAGGGGTAGAGGGCTCTGGGAGTGGTGGGGGGTTCCGGCGACGGTGGAGGGTGAAGCGAGGGTATCTTGCTTTTGACGCAGAGACATGGCAGCTGAGGAACCTTTCGAGAGGAGAGACATAGGGGGTGACAGTGGTTGGAAAACCTGGGATCGGGGTGGCCTTTTTTTGGGCCAAATGTTCCCTCCATTTTAACTCATTGCATTCGCTGCATTGGGTAGACATGTTGGTGGTGGTTTTAAAAAACCCCAAGATTCTTTCCCCCTACTAATGCATTTT
>JAODAL010040619.1:0-36720 GCA_025379985.1 Phyllomedusa bahiana
GTTTTTAATTTAAAAAGAAAATATATTTCCACCTCTTTACAAGCACAGCATTTTGAGCCTATAAAGAAAACTGTGTACACAGTTATTTAAAATAAGTCTATGTTTACATTAAACTATATAAAGCTTTAATGAGGGTACCTGTATTATTTCCTAACTTTTCGTTACCCTCATAGTCAAAAATTGCAAAAGAGCGGGAAAGGGTCAACCTCAGTAAACCCCCAGCAAACGGCCCACAGTTACTATTGCTGTCTAAAAGGTAGACTGCGTAAACTTAGATAAGCTGTCAAAAAAAAATCCCCAAATTTTAAAACACAATGGAACATGTGTTTGAAAGTAGGCCCATCTTTAGGCTTTTCATTTTCGAAACGCTTAATTGGCTAACTTTCCACACCAGAATTTTGTCGCACTTTTGGTGCAGTGTGTGGCAACATGACTACAGCCCTTTCCTACAAAGCCACACCCACTTTCCATTATGCCAAAGCTTTCATGCAGGGAGATCTCAAAATGTTTCTAAAGTGTCCATAATTATGGTCAAATATCTGTAACATGCTAGCAAAAATTTACACTTTTTTTCATTTTAACCACCCGACACAAAAAATAAGCAATGTGGGCCATTAACTCTCTTATTTATGAGAGCAAGCTGTCCCAAATGCAAGTGTATTCCATTGAAAAATATTGATTTACACATAAAAACAAACTTTTAAGCCCTGTCACAGTTTTGAAAGGATAGTTTATATTCATAGCAATGCATTTAGATATCTTAGATAACTTGTATATTTCAACTATCATTTTTGGAATGCCGCTTTATTTTCATTATTATGATTTTCTTTGTACTTTTTTTATTTGCCAAAACCCCTTTTGGGGGCGACGGGCAAAAAATCACAGTTAGCTCCCAAACATTTTCCTTTTCTCTTCATCTTTTTCAAGCTCTTTCAAAGTGGTTCTACTTTCTGGTCAGAGTAAAGTGCAAAGTTTTAGAAAGAATATTTTAGTAAAGACTGATGGCTGACTTTAAAGATTTTATGAAATATTTCTCACACTAAATTATTCCAGCTCAGATTTAAAATGCATGAGCAACAAAATCCAAAGTCAATATAGATGGCCCCAAATCGTGCTGTATTATTTATCTTTCTATCCAGGATGTTCTGTTTCTTCCCTGTGGCATACATATTGACTCATACAGTAGGACATAGTTGCTCATTAAGTAAGTGTCGCCTTCATAACAGAAAGCCATACGTCTTGTGCACTTGCAGTGGATAAGAGCTTACAGAAAGGTAGCAGAAAGTCAATAAAGTGCATTCACCTTTCCATTACAAAAGACTTTTCGCAATGCAATAAATCAAGGATTTCTGATTGAGTATTTTTACATCTATACAGCATCAACCTTTACTTCACCCCAAATGGGAAAGGAAAAGTGTTTCCTGAAGGGATTAGGTAATGTGGTTACAGTGATATAGTTACCTTTTAACATATAATCATACAATTCAGTGATGTATTAACCCCAATAACAGGTGTAATACAGATCTTCTGGTGACAACGAATAAACAAATATTAATAGAAGTTGGCTTTAGTCCTAGGCTGTAGAGTTGTCTAGGGAGAAGCTTAAACTAGGGGAAAACAATCTCCCTTGTAGATTGGAAACCCTGTGGGCAGGTTTCTATCACTTGCTAAACCAATTTGCTGGTTATTTAGTAACATTAATGTATTTGTTTCATCTAATGTATCTGTAACATATGGTTATTCCATTTTTTTTATGGAAGCCCGGCACCGGCTGTCTGCTACATTTGATGCTTTGCCTGGCCCTGGCCAAGGTCCTAACGAAATTAGATGGGGAACCTTTTGAAGCTCAGACTCCCTGCTGCGTCGGCTTCCTATCTGGATTGGGAGCAGACAGGCCGTGCACCTAAATTGGGGAAATTTGCCTTTTGTTTAATTGAGTGCTTCCTCAGCGACATGTATTGAGTGGTGGGGGTGCTTAGGTGAAGTCCTGAATCCTGCAATAACTGAGTAAATTTTGGGTGAAGAAGAGTTGAGGGAGGGGTGACTTTTGTCATTTTCCTCACTGTATCCAAACCCTCTTTAAATGTACAGCACCCTAGAATTAAAGGAGTGTTTTCACATGCTGTTTCTTCACAGCCAGCTGCAGGCTCCCATTTCCTTTCCAGGTTGTGGTTGGTTCTACAGCATTGACTGACATTTCAGCTTTTCTATTCCTAGCATAGGAGTGATGTCACCATCCTGGCCAAGGCTGCTAGAGCTGACAAAGGTGGTCAGTATCTTAGGAAACCTTCTGTAAAAAAGCAGGAAATAAGAACTGCTTTGGCTTTGAAATGAAGCAAAATAAGAATAGTAATTTGTTTGTAATAGTCTGTATTTACATTGGACTATATGTTTGGTTATACCTCATTAATGACACTTTAAAATAAATAGCATAAAAATAATAGCTAAGAGATAGGGATATGCATAGAGCGAGAGGTTCTGCTAGACTGGTAAAGTTTTTATGTATAGGGGGAATTACTTTCAGCAAAAACTGGAGAAAAAAAATGTAGCATTCTGTCAACATATGCAGAAAGCATTTGTGATATTTGACCCTGCAATATTTCTCCTGCAAGTAATGACTATGAATAGTAATGTATGCATTGGTAAAATGACACCAACAATCAATTATGTAAGACATATACAAAACAATGTAATACATCAAATAATCACATAATTTAGCTATATTTAGCCTTTTTATTACAAAGCAAAACAAAAAATATATAATATAGATTTAAAAACGGATTGAAGCAGAATCGTCTATGCATGTGGTACAGCTCTCTCATGCCAAAACAGCAGAAAACAAACAAAAAATACTGCAGCAACCTCCTTCAGGCCTTGTGATATAGGTGTACATTATTTTCTAATTATTACAATGGAATACTGCTAAAGGTTGTTAGTGTCACATGTATGAAAACTGTCTAGGTCTAAAACTCACTTTGTTGCCCATAGCAACCAATCAGAGCGCCTCTTTCGTTTCATATAGTGCTCTGGAAAAAAAGAAAGGGGTGCGCTGATTGCTTGCTCTGGGCAACAAAGTGAGTTTTAGACCTAGACAGTTTTCATACATGTGGCCCTTAGGGCACATTTTGATCAGCTACGGGAGCCCATCTGTGTCTCTGCTTTTGAAGACAGATTCTGTCGATGAAGCTCTACTATGGTTTGCTTTTTTAAAGAAGACTTGTAATTTTCATTAGTACTGTTTTGGGATGCATATGATTTTTTATCGCTTTTTTATTTCAATTTTTGAGAGATGAGATGACATTAAATTATAAGGTGGACGCTCCTGACAATTAACAGACATGTCTTTCCTTGGTCAGTATATCAGAATTAGTGCATATAATATTTATATATATATATAAATTCTATGGTATTACATATAAGAACATAGTAAAAGAAATCTAGTTCTTAGAGGATCTTAAAATTAGATAAATACAACCAAAAATTTCACTGTGTCATTATTTATCTAACAGAATCGAAGTCAAATGAAAAAGCCCTTTGTAGAAGGCTAAGTATCCTCCATGCATCAATATCTTGTAGAAGCACCTTTAGTGGCAATAACTTGAAGTAAATCTGTATGACTTTATCAGTCTCACAAATCATTCTGGAACACATTTTGCCCACTCAACTTTACAACTTTGCTTCAGTTCATAGAGGTTTATGGGCTTTTGTTTATGCACAACTCTCATGAGATTCCACCACAGCATTTTTATTGACTTGCAGTGTGCTTAGGATCTTTGTACTGTTGCATGATCCAATTTCCGCCAAGCTTAAACTGTTGGATAAATGGTATCACATTTAACTCTAGAATACTTTTGTATACAGAGGAGTTCATGGTTGGCGCAATGACTGCAAGGTGCCCAGGCCCTGTGGCTTCAAAACAAGCCCAAATCATCACCATCAATTATGAGGGCTTTGTGCTAATACACTGTATTTGGTTTCTGCCATGGGTAATGCTGTGCGTTATAGTCAAACTACTCCACTTTGGGGCTCATCTATCCAAAGACTCTTGTTCCAGAAGTAATTTGTTCAGATGCAATTCTGCAAACTTAAGATGTGCTGCCATTTTCTTTTTAGAAAGAAGAGTTTTTTTCCTGGCTAACCTTCCAAACAAGCCATAATTTTTTTTTTTTAGAATTGTGCTGTTAAGAACTAGAACATTAAATGTGCTAACTGAGGCTGGCAGAGTCTTAATAACAACTAAGATATAATAGATAGATCCACTCACCACCTGCAGTGTGTTACTGCAGTTGCCTTATGCGGGAGTGTTTGAAACTTTTTTGTGTGCTGACTAGTGATGAGCGATTACGTTGACTGTCATCATCGGGTCGATAGTCGATATCGGCAATTACAATAAGATATCCGATAGTCGATAATAGATTTACGCCAAGGACCCATTAAAGTCTATGGGAGAGGAACAACACCTTCATTCTACACCCAAACAGGGAGGGAGAAGCTGGAATTAACATCCACAACAGGAAACTGTATACGTGCTACATCTTAGGCAAGACAATTTGGTTATAAAAGCCACAGAAAAAAATCACAGACCATTCACTACCCCTGTCTTGCACCACAGCATGACCCTTAATCCTGCATGACCCACAAATTAAAAAGTGCCAGAAGGCAGTATGATTTGAACCATCATTTTACTTGAACTGGACATTGAATATCCCTGTCCTGGAACTCAGCATGAGCCCCAAACCTGCATGAACCCCAGATTAAAAAGTGCCGGAAAAAGGAGTCTTTCAACCACATTTTAGTTGAACTGGACATTAACTATAAACGTCCCGTACCGCAGTGTGACCATTAAACCTGTCTGACCCACAGATTAAAATTAAATGGGAAAAGGGGGTCCTTTTCCCAAACCCCCATTTTAGTTAACTGGGGCATTGAAAGAAAACCGGGTTCCGTAAACCCCAGTATGGCCTTAAACCTGGGCTGAACCCCCAAAATTTTAAAAAATGCCGGGAAAAAAGGGGTTCTTTTTTAACCACCAAATTTTGTTACTGGACATTAACAAAAATCTGTCCTGTAAAACCCCCTTTTGACCATTAAACCCCGTCGGGCCCACAGAATTTAAAAAATGCTGGGAAAAAAAAAGGGGTCCTTTCCCAAATCCATTTTAAAATTAAACTGGAAAAATTGGGCCCAACCTGTCCTTACCCGGCAGTATGGGCCATTAAACCTGTCCCGACCCCCCAGATTAAAAAGTTTCGTGAAAAAGGGGTCCTTTTTTAACCACCATTTTAAATTGAACTGGACATTGACAAAACCTGTCCCCGGGCCCAGTAGGGCCATTAAACCTGTCCCGAACCCCCCAAAATTAAAAAATTCCGGGGGAAAAAGGGGTCTTTGAACCACCATTTTAGTTGAACTTGGGCCTTGACTATACCTTCCTGGACCGCAGTATGAAACCCTTAAAACCTGTCGACCCCCCCCTTAAAAATTGCCGGGAAAAAAAGGGGCCCTTTTAACCCCCCCAATTTTTAGTTTTAAAATGGAAAATTAACATTCTTCCTGTACCCAGAATGACCAATAAACCCTTTCCTGCCCCCAGATTAAAAAAATCCCCGGGAAAAACGGGGGTCTTTCAAAAAAACCCCCTTTTAGTTTCACTGGAAAATAGACTTTTTCCCTGTCCTTTGGGGCCAAAACATGACCCCTTAAAACCGTTTCACCTCACAGATCACAAAGTGGCACTAAGCTATTTTGTACATGACTCTCAAATTTTTTGTTTTAAAAAATTTTTTTTTTTTGGGAACTGACATTTGTTTAACCCGAATTTTTAAAATTTTGGGGAAAATTTTATTTTTAAAAGTTTTAAAAATTATTAAACCCTTTTGCTTTTTTTTTCAAGTGTTATAAAAAAACAACATACACCCCCTCCCTTCGGTTTTTAAAGGTATTTTTTACACGTGTAGAAAAGTGTTAAAATTTTGTTCCGGGGACAAACCCCCTAAGTTTAAACAAATGTCCCAAAACATCCCCCCAAAAAACTTCTTAAAGGGGAAAGACATTTTTCCCCCCTGGCTTTCTGCCAGATTTTATTCCCAAGGGGCCCCAATTTAATTCCCAAAAAAGGGTTTTATTTTTTTTCCCCCCAAATTTCCCTTCTCCCGTGATTAAAGGGGCAGACTCCCCTGGGATTTAAATGATTTGAACCCAACCCCCAAATGACTCCAGCCCCAGAAAAATTTTTAAGCCTCAAATTGGGGCAATTTGTGTCCCCCCTGGACCCCCCCTTTTTTAAAAACAAATTTAAACCTAACAGAAATTAACCCCTTTTTCGAAACTGGGGTTTTTAAAAGGAAAATTTTGAAGCCCCCCGATTTCCCCCAATTTGGGGAAAAGACAGTGCAGGGCCGGGCACCACTGTTAAAAAACGGAGGTCCAGCCCGCCAAATTACAGTGGGTGCGATGAGAAAACCAGTCTTGGTGTCCTCTATTAACCCCCCCGGGTTTTTTACCCGCCCCGGGGCCCGGAATTTAAAAGTTTGGGGCAAAGGGGGAGCCCTGGGGTGGCGTCCTTTTCTATTAACACGGTAAAAAAGCTCCCAAAGCCCCCAGCAACGGAAAAAGTCGTGGGGAAGCAGAGTGCGGGAAACGGAAGTGTGAAAGGGAAGACCCCCCAGCCTTTCCCCATACACGTCAAGAAAACCCGGGTAGCCCCTTGCCCCTCCGTATGAGTGGGGGACCAATTGACTTTACTTTTGGGAAAAACTGGGGGGTTAACGCTCCTGTTCCAACCCCGGGGCCCCCTTTTTCTTGGCAAATTTTTTTTCTCATTTTAAATCCAAGAGCGGAGGGAAAATTTTTCTCGGGACCTTGGGTTTTCTGGGCCGTCTCCATACTCCATTTTCCTCATGAATAACCTACATCTTCAAGAATTTTCCTGTACCCTTTTCCCTTTTTACAAAATTTAGGGGGGAATTTTTTTAAACCCGCTATTTTGTACAGGGAAGGTTTTTTTTGAAATTTAATTCCTAGGAAAAACACCTTTTTAAAATTTGGGGGTGGAATCCCACCATGTATTTTGGGTTTTTTCCTTTTTAATTGTATTAAAAAAGGGGTGTCCCCAATTTCAGGGATTTAAAGCTATGTTAAAAGAAACTTGCCCCAAAAAAAAAGTCAATTTTTCCCAAAATGGTCCCTTTAAAAACCCTGTCCCCTACCTTTTTTTTTCCCTTTTTTTGACACACCACCACACCCTTTTTGGGCCAAATCTTGACAATTTGTGAAGAACAAATTTTCGTTACAAAAAAAACCAAAATTTTTTTTTAATAGGACCTGAATATAAGGGTGCCCCGTGCCCCCCGCAAAATGCCCCCCAAAAATTTTTAAAACATGGGCCCTTGACCCACCTTTTTGGGCAATTGGTGAAAAAACAAATGCTGTTAAAAAAAAACATTTTTTTTTTAATTGAGGGATATTTTTTCTGCATTTTTCCCAAAGCAGCATGACCCAAAAAATTTTAAAAAAGACTTCTCCCCCACTGTTAAAAAAATTTCGAGGGGAGAAATGGGGCCACTTAAAAAATCACATTTCTGTTCCAAAGGACCATGTTATTGCCCGTATCTCACAGCAAAATGGAAACCCCCAAAAAATTTAAAAACTATGAAAATTTTTCACCACTAATTAAAAAATTTTTAAGGAAAATGCCAATAGAACCCCCATTTTTTGTTTCCCAAAGGGCCATAATTATAGCTGTTATCTCACAGCAACAAGACCTAAAACCATTTACCAATGCGAAAAAATTTTTAAAGATAAAGTGGGGTAAAAAGAAAAAAAACGTTTTTTTGGGCATAAAACCTTGCGTCTTTTTACCAAAATTTTCCTTTTAAAAGCAAAAAAACCCAAAAAATGAAAAATGTTGGGGGAAAAAAAGAAAAAAAATGCAGTAAGAAATGATCATTTTAAAAAAGTTTTCAAGAGGAATTTCCCGTTTGAAGAAAGGGGAAGTAGAAACCGGCCAAATAATCGGGGTTTACCTCGGGAATTGGGGCCCCAAAAATCATCAGCGATCCATGCCCCCGATTCCCTCTTGTGAAAGTCCAAAAAAAATCCCCAAACATCAGTGGAAAGTCGGAAAGCGTTTTTCCCAAAAAGACTCCTCCCGCGGGGCTGGGAAATTCCGCTCAGATATGACGCTTTCCTGGGGGCAGGAAAAACACCTCTATGGGGTGGCGAGCAGCTCAGGGGCCCTTCGGCCCATTTTTGGGAAACCCCCGAAGTCTATTGGATCGGAACCATTTAAAAAAAAAATCGGGGTTTAGAAAACCCGATATCGTTCACCAGGAAAACCCTTAACTGGGCTCTGTGTTTTGGGTGTATCCCTTTTCAATTCCTGCGTTTGGGAAGGAGGAAAAAAAAAGATTTCCAAAAGGTAATCCAATTAGGCTTCTTCCCCACCCCTTTCCTGCTGGGTGCTTTTTTCGGTACGCTTAACTTGGGGACTCTAAATGCTGTCAAACCCTCCCCTGAGAAAAGTTTTCCCCCCCTTTAAATTTGAAAGGGAAAGTTTAAGCAGGAAAACGCAACAAAGTCTCCAGTTGATCAATTTAAAAACAAAAAGGTTTTCCATTTTCCTGAAAATTTTAAACCCCTCTATTTTGGGGTTTGGGGGAAGTTAAAATGCCGAGTTTTGGTTTTTTAAACCCCCCCGGGGTCCAGGAGGGTTTGGGCCAAAGCCATTTAAAAGTTAGTTCAATTTTTATGGCCCTTTAAAGCGAGGGAAACATGTTTGGGGGAAATGAGCATCCAAGCACCTCATTTTGAGAGATGGAGCCTTGATTTCCCCAAACCTCTGGGTCGAGGGGCACTAGCAAACTGATCTTCCTCAACTTCCTGTTCCACCTCAAATTCACGCCAACCTCTTTCCAAGGCAGGGACGTCGGTAACGTCGGTGTCTAGGAATACCTCCTACTCCTCCGCTTCCTCCGGCACAGCTTCAAACAGCCCTGACTTGCCTGAGATGATCCCACCCTGAGAGCTGATGCGCCGCCTTGCACTACCCTGGCCCCCGACCACTGCCTAATGAAGACCGAAAAAATTGAGAAACTGTCGGGCCTTGTGTTTTCGACGGAGAGAAAGGCTCCGTGTCCGCATCTGTGCCCCGTCTCCTCCTCCGTCGCTGGCGGGACCTGTTGTTTCGAGTGTCCAACGATCTTTCCCAGAACTAAGATCACCACAATGCTCAGCTGACAAGGGGATTGTCGGCACTGACCATTTTGGGGGCTTTTTTCAAAACTGGCAAGGATGGTGCAGAGCTCTTTCACCTGCCCCCACTCTCGGGGGCCCCAACACCCCGAGATCCCCCCCACTGCTTGTCAGGCCATGTTTTCACTTCGTACTGCGTAATGGCATTGCGCTGCTGCCACAATCGCTGGAGCATGTGGAGGGGGGAATTCCAGCGTGTTGCCACGTCAACAATGAGACGGTTGACGGGGAGGCCGAGCTGACGCTGCAATGCAGCCAGGCGGGACGAAGTAGGGTACGAACGCGGAAGTGCGAACTCAGACCTCGAGCCTTCTTCAGCAGGCAGTCCAGACCCAGGTAGCTCTTTAGAAATTTCTGGACGACAAGTTTCATGACATGTGCCAGGCAAGGGATGTGCTCCAGCCTACCGATCTTAAGGGCCGGCCAGCAATTTCGCCCGTTATCCCCACACCACCTTGCCTGCACAAGGTTCTTGTCACCCAGCCAGCGCTCGGTCTCGTTGCAGAGAGCCGTCCACAGCTCCTGACCTGTGTGTGGACGGTCTCCACGACGATTAATTTAAAACACGGCCTGGTTTCTCGGGGCACGTGAGCCACCAGGGGGCCCTTGGGGGGGAAAGAGCCCTGCACCATCCCTGCTTTTTTTGAAGGCTGCGCCGACCCTGAACCCATCTCCCCCCGGGAACATCCCCCAGCTCACCCAGTGAGCTGTCACAGAGTATAGGGGCCTTTGGCCTGCTTACTGGTCATGTGTCGGGGGTCAGATGGTTTTTTTTCCCGGCCCAGATGCAGACACGCGCTTGAAATTTTAGTGACACAGGGCGGGCCCAGGGCAGGGACGGTTTTTCTGGCAAAGAAATGCCTCTCGGCATCGGGATTGGTGAGGAAAGGGGCCCAGACGGGCGGAACCCATCTTTGCCCCCAGAAAAAAGGGCAACATTTTCAAGGCCAAAAGCCGGGAAAAGCCGACATTCAGGTTTTGGTTTTGGGAGGTTTTGGTTAAAGTTTTCTTCTGCTCCAAACCGGAAGACAAATAGCTGCTAACTGGCCGCCTAGGCGTGCGGTCGTTAAACTGGCGGAAGAAAAGGGTAGATGGGTCTCTGGTGGTGTTTGGGGGTCTCGGGGAGGGTGGGGGCTAAAGGGGGGGAGGCATCCGTGATCAGTCTCGAAACAGGGCAGCTGAGGAATCTTGGTGGTGGCGGGGGGAAGAGACGGGACAGGGTTGACAGGGTTTGGGGGCCCCGGCATGGTCGGGCCTTTTTTGGCCAGTGTTGCCTCCATTTCAACTCATGCATTTGCTGCAGTACAAACATTTGGTGGGGGTTTAAAAACCCCTAAGATTTTGCCTCTACTTATGCATTTACGGCAAAGGCGGCATATGACATCGCGGGTGAATCGGGGCTTGCTCAAAGAACCCCGGGCTTGAGAGGTCCTGGCCCTTTTTGAGGCGAAAGCGAGGAGCAGTTTCCGCTGACCTTTTGGCGGCGGAATATTCAGGGGATTTCTTGACCGCCCCTCTCCTTTTTTGAGGCGGGCCCATACTGACACTACCCCCATCGTCTTCCTCCTCGCCATGATGAAAGCGGCTGCAAGCAATTCTGCTGAAAAGACCACTTTGGACCCAAAAAATGTGTCGTCATTCATCAAAAAGGGTGACTTCGTCGCCTGACATTCTGATCGGGGAGCTGGGGGTTACAAGCAAGAGGGACCAAGGCATTGCCGCCCGCCCGGGATTTTTGCCGGATTACCGGTTTCCCCTTCTCCTCCCTGAGGGCATCAGAACGGGGCGCCCGAGCAAGAAATCATCCTTTTTGGCCTCTTGTTTTTTTAACATGCTTTCTGCCCCCAAACCCGCTTTTTGTCATCAAAGAGGCTTCAAAAAATGTTATCCCAGGGTGGGACACGAGTTGACTTTTTGGGCTCCCTTCCTTCATTTTGGACGGAAAATGATGATGCGATGACGAATTTGTGGCCGGACTGGGGGACGAAGGAAAGACTGCGGGAGCAGGTTGCTAACCACTGAAGAAAATTGGCGCGCTGTTCGTTATGAGATTCCAGGGCCCTGCCCCCCCTGACGGCTGACGGTCCGCAACTGACGAACCGTGGGATGCGCAATGGAAGGAGCACCTTCTCTCGTACCTCTACCTCCCGCCTACCCCCCTCTTTGCTCGTTTACCACCTGAATTTCGTCCATGTTCGAAAAAAAAAAAATTTGAGAAAGGTATGGAAGAGTTTTGGAAAATCCTTTTTAAAAGACGGCAAATCACGCTATTCTCAAATCCCTCAAATTGCTGGATTCAAAATTTTAAATGCAAGGGGGCTCAACAAAAAGCTGCCGCGCCAAAGTGAAAAAAAAACCCTATTGAAAGAAAAAGGGTAAAAAAAAGGGGTTTTTTTGGCACCAAAAAAAACAATTCACCTTGGTGATACTAAATTGCGTATTAAAATTTTAAAGCAAAATAGCTCATGAACAAAACTTGCTGACCAAAAATGAAAAAAACACCTGTCTGAAAAGTATACGGGGAAAAAAAGGTTTTTTTGGCACCTATCAATTCACCGTGGTGATACAAAATTGCTGTATCAATTTAACTGCAAATAGACTATCAAAAAAAAGCTTGACTGAACCCAAAAATGAAAAAACACCTGTCTGAAAAGTTAAAAGGATATAAAAAATATTTTTGGGACCCATCAGTACACCTTTGGGGACTACAAAGTTCGGGTTCAAAATTTTAAATGAAGGGGGGCTCTATCAAAACAGCGGCCGCGCCAAAGTGAAAAAAACACTACTGAAATTATACGGGATAATAAATGGTATTTTTTGGGACCTATCAATTCACCCTTGTGACACAAATTGCTGATTTAAATTTAACTGAAAATATTTTTCAAAAAAAGTTGACTACCAAAAATGAAAAAAAACACCTGCGAAATTAAAGAATTTAAAAAGGTATTTTTTGGGACCATCATTTTCACCTTGGTGACTAAAAGTGCTGGATTCAAAATTTTAAATGCAAGGTGGTCTATGAACACAGTGGGCCCGCGCCAATGAAAAAAAAACGTTCTGAAATGATACGGGGTAATAAAAGGTATTTTTTGGCCCCTATCACCCCTTTGGGGACTACAAAATGCTATATTCAAATTTAAAATGCAAGGTGGGTATATCAACAAAGCTGGACTGGGGAAAATTGAAAAAGAACCCCTATCTGAAAAAGTATACTGATAATAAAAAAGGGGGGTTTTTCACCAACAAATTAAACCCGCAGTTACTAGAAAAGACGTATCCTAATAAAGGGAATGCACTGCTAAACAAAATTTGGCTGTACAATATCCAGTATCCTTTAAGAGCTTTTCTTTTTCGCCCCCCGGGCCCCCCTTTCCGGGCTTTTCAGGGTAAAGCTCCCTTTTAAAATTATCTGCCTAACTACCTAAAAACGCAAAACTCTGATTAAATAACTTTTTAAGGATCACAGCAAAAAAGAGCTGTCTCTGTTAAAAAATAGAATAATTTCACTGAGCTGTTTTCTGACTGTTTGGGGCAAGGCAGAGCGCACTCCACTCTATGAGACACTACACCCCACTGATAAGAAAAGGAAGGGCTGTTTATGAAAAGAGGTCAGTGATTTTTCCCCCAATCGCAAAATACACATCCCAGTCATGACGTCGCACACAATCTCACCCTGCTCTATTCGTAAGCGATTTGCTGGGGGCCAAAATGAAGGAAGCGCCGAAAAAGGGTGAAATTAATAGTTATCACAGATTTTTAAACCCAAATTATCCGTGATATAAAAAATTGATCAACGTAAATACCGTGCCGATATAACTTTGCGAAATAAATTTCTCAAAACATGCTGTCCCCCAAATCCCTCAATATCGCAAAGAGCTGCTCCATTTTCATATCCTCATGTGTAGGCTTCCTACTTTACTAAACAACACAACCACCTATCACCTCTCCTGCCACACAACTGCTGCCACTCCAGCTTTTCATAAACAACTTGCAATAACATCCGCAAAAGACTCCTTCTCCAACGTCAGTGTAAAAGACTTGCAGCTTTATTGGATAAACATAAAACTTCACTCAAGATACACAAAAGATGCGTGCACCAGGCTACGATTTTTCCCAAACCCGTAGCGGGTTTTTCGTCTAGGGTGTCCACCTGGATTCTTCCCTTTTCTTTCTATTTCACCCCACAGTTGTCTCCCTCTCACCCCGTTCTTACTTAGGTTTTGTAACCCATTGCAGCTTCATGCAGATCTATGATCTTGTCCCTGACATCCCTAGAAAGCTCTTTGGTCTTGCTCATGTTGTAGAGGTTAGAATCTGACTGATTAATTGAGTTTCTGGACACCTTTTATAAAGGTGACTATTTAAGACAAGGTAGCAAGTTGATTAGGAGCATCTAACTGGTCTGTGGTCTGTAGGAGCTAGAACTCTTAATGCTTGGTAGGTGATCAAATACTTATTTCTCTGAGCAAAATGCAAATAAATTTATATAATTTATACAATATGGTTTTCTGGATTTTATTTTGGATATTGTATCTCTCAGTGTTAAAATTAACCTACCCTTAAAATTATAGACTGTTCATGTCTTTGTCAGTGAACAAACTTACACAATCAGCATGTTGCAGATGTCAGGGGCATAGGTTCTGCGCCCACGCCATCTTCGCACTATAATATTATGGCATGATGTAGAATTGTCTAGCTCACAATAATGTTCTAGTACAGTGCAGTGCAAGAAGAGGTTCAAAATCTGACTGAAACTTAACATGGCAAAAACTACAGCAAGCAGAAGTTATCATATAGCTCTCCCTAGGTTTTCATTGCAACATCCACCTATTACTCAGTGCTGTTCTGCTCCTGTAGCACTGCATGAAGAGACCAATTTTTCATTTATAAATCTGTGACAGATAAGTGACAAGCCTTGTTAGAACTGTAATAAAGGGCATGTGAGATGTCTCCTTGTTTTCACAGAAATAGATATACATTAGAAATGTCTGAATAAAATGTTTATAAATTTGACAAGACAGGACAAATAAAGGACTATTCCATATACAGATAGTGTTTTTTTAGGTGCAAATGCTTTTTGATAAAAGCAGTAAGATAATTCCTTGTAGTATAAAGAGAGAGAGGCAGCAGGAGATTAGAGAGGTGAATAAGTGACTCAAAAATTGGTGTAGGAAAGAGGGATTTGGGTTTTTGGAGAACTGTGTTGACTTCTGTCTGGGCTACAGACTATATGCTAGGGAAAGACAGCACTTAAATGGGGAGGGTGCAACTTTATTGGGGGACAAAATGGTCAGGAAGTTGGAGTAATATTTAAACTAGGGACTAGGGGTAGGGCAACTTCACATATAGCGTGAAGTTGTGAAGATAGAGAACTGGGATATAGTAATAATTCAGGGGGTGGAGTGGAGGGAGGGGGTAGTAATAGTTAATAAGGACAGGATTAAAATATTGAAAACCAAAAAACCTCTAAGTTGCATGCTTACCAATGCCGGGAGTCTCACCAACCAAATACCTGAATGAGACATGAGACAGGGCTGGATGAGAGCTACAACTGGGCGGTTAACTTACAGGGCTACAGTTTATTTAGAAGAGATCGTAAAAATTGGAAGGTGAGAGGGGTATATCTTTATGTAAAACCCTGTCTGAAGACAACACTGCGGGAAGATATAGATATAGGAAATGAGCATGTGGAGTCATTATGGGTAGATATATATGGGAGTAATAACAATAATAAAATTCGACTGGGGGTCTGCTATAGACCCCCAAATATAACAGAACCCATGGAAGATATACTCCTCAAGCAAATAGCTGAGGTGGCTAATCATACTGAGGTTGTTATTATGGGTGACTTCAACTACCCAGACATAAATTGGGAAACTGAAACCTGTGGCTCTCATAAAAGTTTTGTCAATAACTAAAGATAATTAGCTTTCTCAACTTGTGCAGGAGCCGACTAGAGGAAAGGCCCTTCTATACTTACTATTGACTAATAGACCTGAAGAGTAACAACGGTTCAGGTTGAGTGGCAACTAGGAAATAGTGAACACAATATAATAATTTTCCATTTATCCTTCACTAGGGTATTTTGTCGAGGAGTCACAAAAAACAGAATTTTAGGAAAGCTAATTTTAATCTAGAAAGGCCCTAAATAGCATTGACTGGGACAAGGTCTTCAAACTTAACAGAACAGATAATAAATGGGAGATCTTAAGCACCCACTATGAGAGGTACATACCTTACAGTAATAAAATGATAAGAAACAGGAAAAAAAAAAGTGGATCAGAGATGTAAAGGAGGCAATAAATAAGAAAAAGAAAGCATTTAAGCTACTTAAACAAGAGTGCAGTGAGGAGCTAAAAAGCTACAAGGAAAAATGAAATAAAAAAAATAATGATAAAGACAACAAAGCTAGAAATAGAAAGGCAGATTGCCAAGGAGAGTAAAACTAACCCCAATATATTACTATTTATATAGTAAAAAGATTAAAACCGAAAATGTTGGCCCTTTGAAAAGTAGCAAACCTATTAAACTATTTTTTCTTCACTGTGTTTACCAAGGAAAATGAACTTCCTGTTGATGGGCAGAGGGATGAGGTAAACTCCACCATAAAAGTTTCTTGTCTAACTCAGGAAGAAGTGTAGCTCTGCCTTAAGAAAATTAAAATAGACAAATCAGCAGGTCCTGAAGATATATACTTCCGTGTCCTGATGGAATTAAGCCCCTGTTCTTAATATTTATGGACTGTATAATAACAGGGTATGACTCAAAGGATTAACACATAGCAAATGTAGTGCCAATATTCAAAAAGGAGTCAAAAAGTGATCCTGGAAATTATAAGCCGGTAAATTAAATCTATGTTGTAGGTAAAATGCTTGAAGAGATGCTATCCTAGATTATCTCACTGAAAATAAATGTATAACATCGTTTCAGCATGGGTTTATGAAGAATCGGTCCTGTTAAACTAATCTCATCAGCTTTTATGAGAGGGTTAGTTTTAGACTGAATCGGGTGAGACGTTGGATGTCATTTATCTAGATTTTTCTAAAGCATTTGATAGTGTGCTACATAAAAGGCTGGTAGGTAAAACGAGAAAGGGTGGATCCCTGTTTCTAGTGGGGTACCACAGAGGTCATTATTGGGCCCTGCTCTCTTTAATATATTCATTAACAATCTTATAGATGGATTGCACAGTAGAATATCAATCTTGGCAGATGATACTAAGCTCTGTAAAGTAATCAACACAATAGAGGACAATATTTTATTACAAAGGGATCTGGATAAGTTGATGGCCTGGGCAGATATGTAGCAGATGAGGTTTAACACCGATAAATGCAAGGTTATGCACATGGGAAAGAAAAATCCATTCCATGATTAATTGTTAAATGGAAAAAACACTGAAAAAAAGTGACATGGAGAAGGTCTTGGGAATTCTAGTGGACAATAAAATTATTTGTAATTGTCACAGCCAGAGTCAGGCAGCAGCTGCCAAAGCAAACAGGGTCATAGGGTATATAAAAAGGGGCATAGATGCACACGATAAGAACATCATTCTTCCATTATACAAGTCATTGGTCAGACCAAACATGGAGTATTGGGCACCAGTTCACAGGAAAGACACTGTAGAGGGTTATTTTAGAGAAAAGATGGCTTCTGGGGGACATAATAAATATGTATAAATAAATTAAAGATCAGTATAGAGATCTCTCCCAAGATCTATTCGTAACCAGGACTGTATCGAGAACAATGGGGCATCCTCTACGCCAGAGAAAAGAACGTTTTTACATAAACATAGAAAGGGATTCTTTACAGTAAGAGGAGTGAGACCATGAAACTCTCTGCCAAAGGAACTTGTCATGTTGATTTCACCAACAGAGTTCAAAAACGGTCTGGATGCATTTCTAGAGTGTAATAATATAACAAGTTATAGTGACTAGGATTCTGGAGAAGGTTGATCCAGGGATTTACACCGATTGCAAGATTGTAGTCAGAAAGGACTTTTTTTCCCTAAAATGAGGACAATTGGCTTCTACCTCATGAGGTTTTTGGCCTTCCTCTGGATCAACACTGTAGCACAAAATTCTGACTTTTATGTCTGTCTTTTTTCAACCCTACAAACTAAACTATGTAATAAACTGAAGAAAGCAAAGAACGGTGTGTTTCGACAAGGCATTTTCTCATAGTGTGTCTCCATTAAAGGGGTTTTAAAACAAAAGCATATATTGACCCTGTCCTAGGTAGCGCTTGCCCCTCCGTATGAGTGCGGACCAATTGAGCTTCACTTGGAAATACTGGTGGTTAACGCTTCCTGTTCCACCCTGGGTGCCCTTTTTTTCTTGGCATTCTTTTTCTCATTTTAATCAACGTTGGGGTGGAATTGTCTCTGTACTTTGCTTCTCTGTCAGTGCTCATACTCCATGTCTCTGAATAACCTACATCTGGTCAAGTTTTCCTGTACCTCCCTTGTACTATTCAGAGGAATTTGTTTTTAACAGTATTTTGGTAAATGCAATGTTTTTTAGTAGTTTAATTCTAGAAGCACATTTGTAAATTGGATTGGAATCCCACCATGTCTTTGTTTCTCTTTTTTAATTGTATTTAAATGGGTGTTTTCGATACAGGGATTGATAGCTATGTTAAAAGATATTGCAAAAAACAAGTAATTTTGCAATATGTCCATTAACAGTGGGTCCTAATATTCCTGTTCTGACAAGCACCATCTCCCTTATTGAGCCTTCTTGACAATTGTTGAAGAACAAATGTCTGTTAGAAACAACATTTTTTTTTTATAATAGACTGTAGTATAGTGCATGTCACAGCCAATTTGCCCCCAAACTTCAAAACTCATGACAATGGCCCATTTTGCAATTGTAAGAACAAATGGATGTTAGAGAGAAAAAAACATTTTTTTTTATAATAGGGACCTGTAGTATAGGCTGCATTGTCACAGCCAAAAATGCTCCCCAAAATTCAATGCATGACCTTGAGCCACTTTGGACATTTGTGGACGAACAAATGTTTGTTAGGAAACAACATTTTTTTTATAATAGGACCTGCCGTATTGCTGCTTTTCAAAGCCAGCATGACCCAAAAAATTATAAGAATGACTTTCAGCCGACTATTAAATTTGGAGGGAGAAATGCCACTTAAATGCCACTTTCTGTTTCCAAAGGACCATGATTATTGCTGTATATCCACTGCAGAACATGACCGTCAATAACAATTATAAATATGAACTTCTCAACCACTGTTAAAATATGGTGAGGCGAGAAATGCCACTTAAAAGCCACATTCTGTTCCAAGGACTTTATTATAGCTGTATCTCACAGCAAACATGACCTCCAAAAACCTTGACAATGCAGAATACTCTCTAAAGATAATGTGAGTAAATGGAATTACGGTGTTGTCATGAAAACCTTGCTGTCCTTTTAACAGTCTCTACAGCAAAACCGCAAAAATGAACTGTTGGGGAAAAAGAGAAAATAATTGCAGTTAAGAAATGATCTTTTTTAAAAAATGTTTTCAGAGGACCATTTCTGTTTGAAGAAAAAGGGAAAAATGAAGTTGGACCGGCAAAATAATCCCGTGACCTCGGCAAATTTGGGGGCCCCAACATCCATGGATCCATGCCTGATTCATCTTGATGGAAAACCAAAGATCCACCCTTATCTGTGGATAAGGCCCGGGTGCGGGTTTTTTCTGTAATTAAATACTCCGCTTTTTGCTGATGGTCCGGCCCCCAGATATGACGCTGGTGCTGGGAAAGGAAAAAAACCCCTAAAGGCGTGGCCCAGCGAAGCTCGGGCCATTCCCTCCCTTTGGATACCCGAAAGGCTATTGGGGGCCCAAAACCCCCATTAAAAAAAATCAGTGGGTTTAGAAGCAAAAATATTGTGCACCATGATTTAAGATGGTTTTCTGTGTGGTTGGATGGTGCCCCGAATTGCATGCGTTGGGCGGGGGGTTTTTAAGTTTCCCCGAGGTACCCATTTTGGTTCTGCCCCCCTTACCTGTGCTGCTGCTGCCGCTTCGGCTAATTGGCTCTCTTTCTGCTGTTTACTTCGCTGATGGTGTTTTCCCCCGTGACTTTGAAAAAAAACCCTGAAGCAGATTTAAAAGAGGGCTCCCGTTGATCAAACGCAAGGTCTCCATTTTCCTGCTTTTTTCTCTCTTTTTGGGGGGGTTTGGGAAGGGAAAATGTTGGTTTTGTTTTGGTTTCCGGGGGGTCCAAAAGGGGGGGTGGCAAAAACCCCTAACTGTTGTTTCCCTTTTGTTTGGCCCTTTTAAAAGCGAGGATTGTTGGTGGAAAAAGGAGATCCCCAAAAAAACTCATTTTGGGGGTTGGGAAATCTTATTTCCCCCAAACCTTGGGTCGGGGGGCAAAGCAAACTGGGTTTTCCCTCATCTTCCTCCTTCCGCCCAAAAATTTGCGACCCCAAAATCCTTTTTCCCAAGGGGGGGGAAAAACGGTTAAAAATCGGTGTCTAGGAATACCTCCTCTCCCCCTCCCCCGCTTCCTTCCCGGGAAAAGCTTCAACACAGCCCTTTACTTGCCTTTAAAATGATGCACCTGAGGCCCGATTTCGCCGCCTTGCACTAGCCCTTTTGGAAACCCCCCGAACCACTGCCTTTAATGAAGGGCCCTTAAAAAGGGGAAAAAATGTCGGGCCTTGTGGATTCGACGGGGGGGGAGAAAAAGGTCCGTTTGGGCCGCAAACTGTGTCCGTCTCCTCCCCTTTTTCGTGGCGGGGGGCCCGTTGTTTTTAAAAGGGGTCCAACGATTTGTTCCCGAAAATAAGATCACCCAATGGTCATGCTGACAAGAGCAAACGTCCAAAAAGCCCTTTTGGGGCTTCTTCAAATCTGGGCCCAAAGGGTGGTGCAGAAAATCTTTCACCCTGCCCCCATCCGGTGGCTAAAAAAACCCCCGGGGCCAAAACGTGTTGTCAGGCCCTGTGTCACTTGTTTCGGTTTGGCATTGCGCTGCTGCCCAAAAAATCGCTGGAGCTTGGGGGGTGGGGAAATTCCGGGTTTTCCACGTCAACCCAAAAGAGACGGTTTTTTTTGGGGGGGCGAGTGCGCCCGCAACGCAGGGCCGGGGGGCGAAAAAGGGTTGCGAAGGCGGAAGTGCGGAAACTTTGAAATCGAAAAAATCCTCAGCCCGGCAGTCCAGACCCCCGGGAGCTTTTAGAAATTTCTGGCGACAAAGGGTTTAAAGACTTTTGCCAGGCAAGGGATGTGCTCCAGCCTAACCCATCTTAAGGGCGGCCCGCAGATTTCGGCCCCGTTTATCACACCCCTTCCTGGCACAAGGGGTCTTGGGCACCCAACCCAAAGCTCTGGTCTCATTGCGGGGGGAGCCGCCAACCCGTCCTGACCTGTGTGTGGACGGTCTCCATGACAGATTAATTTCAAAAACCCGGCCCGGTTTCTTGTGCACGTGATGCCACCAAAAGGAAACCCTTGGGGGGAAAAAACCCCGCACCTTTCCCCGGGGTTTTGAAAAGGTGCGCCCGAACGGGGAGCCCCCCGTCACCCCAGAGAAATCCACCCCCGCTACCCAGTTTGGTGTCAAAAAGAATATAGCGGCCTTGGGCCCCTTTCTTTAATTTGTCCCTTTTGTCCCGGGGGTAGATGGACTTTTCCCGGGCCCCCAAAAATTTCAGACCCAAAAAGCTTGAAAAATTTTTGATGGCAAATGGAGGGCCGGGCAGGGCGGCCCTTTTTTGGGAAAGGGAAAAGCCGGGTCGGCATCTGGTAAAATTTTTGGGGGGGCCCCAAAAGGGCCAAAGAAGTGGCGAACCCATTGTGTCACCCGACGGAAAAAGGGAAAAAATTTCCAAGGCCAAAAGGGTGGCAATGCCCGGGCCCTTCAGGCTTTTGGCTTTGGGTTTGGGTTTTGGGTTTTTAAAATTTTCTTTCCGCTCACCAAAAACCCGGAAAAAACCCCCGAAGGGGTGGCTTTCTAGGGGGTGGCCCCCGCTGTCGGGTTTTAGGGTCATCAAAATGGAGGGGAAAGGGGAAGGGGTTTGGGGTGGGTTTTTGGTGGTTTCTGGTGGTACCGGGGAAAGGTTTGGGGGCCCCGTAAGGGGGAGGTTGATCCCTGATAGACTCTGAGAGACTGGGCAGCTGGGAACGTTGGTGGTGGGGGGGGGGGGAGGAGGCGGAGGGGCAGGGGTTGTTTACGTGGTTGGGGGGGCCCGGGTCGGGGCTGGCCTTTTTGGCCCCAAATGTTTTCCTCCCTTTCAACTAAAGCATTCGCCCGCATGTGCTAGACATGTTGGTGGTGGTTAAAACCCCCTAAGGGGTTTTGCCTCTTCTTAATTTCGCTTACGGGGAAAAAAGGGGGCATATGACATCGCTGGGTGAATCAAGTGGCTTGCTCCCAAAGAAAGGCCCGGCCCTTTTGGGGGTTTCCCGGGCCCTTTTTGGAGGCGATTTAAGCAAGGGAGCGGGGGGGTTTTTTCTGGCGGTGGGCTGGCGGAATCATATCGCGGACTTCTGCGACCGCCCTTCCCATTTTTGAGGCGGAACCCCTGTTTACACTACCCATCGTCTTCCTCCTCGTCCCGTGATTTAAGCCCCTCGCAAGCAAAAAATTTGCTGGAAAAAAAAACCACGTTGGATCCCCAATGGGGTCTTTTAAACATCATCAAAAACAGGTAAACTTCGTCGTCCCGACTTTCATAACCAAAAGGGGGCTGCGGGGCCCCACAAAGCAAGAGGGACTGCAAAGGGTTTCCGCCCCCCGGGGTTTTTTTCCCATTGGCCGGCTTCCCTTTCTACCCCTGATTGGAACCCGTAAATGGGGGTAAGAGCAGAGAAAATCAAATTTTCTTGGCCCCTTGATCTTTTAACATGCCTTCTGACCCCAACCCTTTTTATGTCTCAAAGGGTTTTCAGAAAATGGATTATCCAGTGGTGGGTACCGAGTTGACTTTGAGTGCTTCATGTTGGACGGATGCTGATGATGGTGAGACATTTGTGGCCGTGACTTGGAGGATAGGGGTAAAATGTTGGATGCAGGTTGCATTAACCATGAAGGAAGATTTGGGGACGTGTTCGTTATGAGATTCCAGGGCCTGCCCCCGCGATGCAGGGCCCGACGGTCCTGCAACTGAGATCCGCTGGCTTGGTGTTGTCGCCAGACTGGGAAAGGGGCACTTTCTTTTACTTTACCTCGCCTACCCCCCTTTTTGTCGTTACCACCTGAATTTGCTCCATGTTCAGAAATATAAAATTTGAGAAGGTATGGAAGAGTTTTGGAAAGTTTTCTTATTAAAAGATGGCAAATCAAGCTATTTCTAAAATCCCTCAAATCAAAACAAAATTTCTGTATTCACTTTTTAACTGCAAAGTAGATCAATCAAAAAAGCTTGCCTGCGCCAGAGTGAAAAACACGTATCTGAAATGTATTCGGTTAATAAAAGGTATTTTTGGCACCTTTCAATTCACCTGTGGTGACTACAAAATTGCTGTATTCACATTTAAGTGCAAGGTGCCAATGAACAATGCTGTAGTGCGCCAAGTGAAAAAACATGTATATGTAATGTATTCGGATAATAAAAGGTATTTTTTGGCCCCTTTTCAATTCACCTGTGGTGACTACAAAATTGCTGTATTCAAATTTAACTGCAAGTAGATTATCAATAAAGCTGGTCTGCGCCAAAGTGAAAAACACTTTATCTGAAATGTATTCGGTTAATAAAAGGTATTTTTGGCACCTTTCAATTCCCCTGTGGTGACTAAAAAATTGCTGTATTCACTTTAAGTGCAAGGTGCCACAATGAACAAAGCTTTTATGCGCCAAAGTGAAAAAAACGTATCTGTAATGTATTTGGATTAATAAAAGGTATTTTTGGCACCTATCAATTTACCTGTGGTGACTACAAAATTGGGCTATATTCACATTTAAGTGAAAGGGTTTCCCTCAATGACAAAACTGTAGTGCGCAAAAGTGAAAAAACCCGTATCTTTTATGTATTCGGATAATAAAAGGTTTTTTTGGCACCTATCAATTCCCCTGTGGTGACTACAAAATTGCTGTATTCAAATTTAACTGCAAAGTAGATCTATCAACAAAGCTGGTCTGCGCCAAAGTGAAAAAAAACACTTTATTGAAATGTATTCGGTAAAAAAAGGTTTTTTTGGCACCTTTCAATTCACTGTGGTGACTACAAAATTGCTGTATTCACATTTAAGTGCAAGGTGCCTCAATGAACAAGCTGTACTGCGCCAAAGTGAAAAAACAAGTTTCGAAATGTTTCGGATAATAAAAGGTATTTTTGGCACCTATCAACCTGTGCTGACTACAAAATTGCTGGATTCTAATTTAACTGCAAGGTGGCTATATCAACAAAGCTGTAATGGGCAAAATTGAAAAAGAACACCTGTTGTGGCAGCTTTTGCCTATCAAGATCAACCTTTCTTCCACGATAGAAAATAAAGAAACAGTGTACACTGGATTCTTAGATCAAATTTAGATAAGAACAATTTATTAATCCTCCATAGCTCTTTTTATATGGTTGGTGATGAAAGGGTATTTAACTTTAACCAATCACAGATAAGCCAAAATCTTATAGGATGTACATTTTAGACCAATCAGAACAGATAACGTCATTAAATCATTAGAATATGCTGACCAGCTCATCATAATTTCAATTATTTTAAACCCTATGACGTTAGACCAGATCAATGTTGTACAACTGGAGCACACGGTGACCCAGTATTCTCATTCTTTTGGGGTTATGCAATGAATGATTTAAAAGTCAACATATTACTTTTATTCAGAATAAAAAAACATATGATTCCTACATGTGGGTTTTAATTTGTATGTGTGTATAAGTCACGATGACCTTTTTATCTAGTGCAAGTGTACTTTGAACTGAGCAGAACAAACTTGGTATGTGTGTTTTATCAAGGTTTAGTTCATCTGCTTTGCAAACCTAAATAATTAGCAAAAAGCAAATGTCAGGAACAGATTCATTAAAATGGCTGACGTTCTTAAAATGGATGCCCTTAATTATCAAATTTATATGACAGTTATCACTATTTTCCCCTTCAACGCTATCTGAAATGTTTTACTGTAATAAAAGTGGAGTTTTGCACCTAACAAAGAGAACTGCAGTTACTAGGGAAAAGATGTGTATCCTAATATAAGTTCGGCTGCCCAATATCCAGGAAATATTTCAATAGAAAACTGTTAATAATAAAGCTATTGCAGTGCAATGTCTACACTAAGTCTTGGTGAACTTTATCCCGTATTCTGTATAGAGCTTGTCTGTGTTCGCCCGTGGAGGCCCCTCCCTCCCCCCCGCTCTCCCCATGACTTTACAGCGGTTTGATGCTCCTTTTGATTCTCTACCTTTAATACATAAAATTTCCAATCTCTGTTCTAACTAAGTTGTAAGGATCACAGCTAACAGTAGAGCTTTCTCTGTGAAGAAAATAGAATAATTTCGCTGAGCTTTTTTGGACACAGGCAGAGGCACGTCCTACTGCTATGGATGCTGAGAGACACTGATCATGAACAGGAAGGGCTGTTCTATGTAAAACGAGGTCATGTGAATTTTTCCAGCCAATCGTAACCATACACATCCCTGTCATGATGTCGCACACACATCTCACCCTTGTAACGGAGGAGTGGCTCCGCTGGGCTAACGCAAGCGATGATAGCTAAGCCACGCCAAAGAACGGAATCTAAGTAGCCCCCGGTTTTCACCAGAGCCCGCCGCAAAGCGGGATGGACTTGCTGCGGCGTGAGGCTACCAGGTCGTTACCCCTGATGTGACTTGCTTGCGATGGCAGCCGGGGTACAGCGTGGTACAGAAACGTAATCCGGAGGCGTAGTCAGGGACAGGCAGAAGGTCAGGACAGGCGGCAGAGGTTCGTAGTCAGGGGAAGGGCAGCGGGCAGGGCGGCGGCAAACAGGCAAGGTCGGGAAACGTGAGCAGCGGACTGGTACACGGGTAATCAAGACTAAACTCCAAAACTCTCAAAACGCCAAGAACCCCACCAACAGGACTGGCAGGAAGTGTTGGGGGGGGGATTTCCTTAAAAAGAACCAGCGCCGACAATGGACCAAATTTTCGGGACGCTGGCCCTTTAAATTTAGAGAAGTCGGCGGCGCACGCGCGCCTAGAGCAGCGGCCACGCGCACGGCGGCCGGGAACGGCGTTCACAGGAGCGCGGACAGGTAAGGGACGCGGCGCCGGGACCGGGACAGCAGGGGGAAGGTCGCGGGCAACCCATGACAACCCTGCTCTATTCTGTAAGCTGATTTGCTGGCCGCCAAAATGACAGAAAGCGCCGAAAATAACGCGATATTAATAGATGATGCACAGATTTTAACCTAAATTATCGCATGATCTAAAAATTTCGATCAACATAAAAACTGTGCCGATTTCAACTTTGTCGATAATAATCGCTCAACACTAGTGAAAATGTTTATTATTTAATTTGCAGCTTCTCACATCACTTTTACTTTGTGGTAAAGCCCCTTTATGACACTGCACCACCCTTCATCTTGCTTAAAATAAAAAGCAAAATACTGTTTCTATAGGCTTGTTATCATTCATATTGGCTTCAAAAGTATTTGTAACAAGAGAAAAGAAAGTTAATGATGAAGTAGAAAAAGACAGAAGGTGATCCCTTATAATGGCTTCTTTAAGTGAGCTTGATTTGGTTTAATCTTTTATTTAAAGGGTTTAAGGTTAGGAAATGTACACAAATTCATTTATTTTAAAAAAAATGTTCTAGTTTTTGGCTGTTTTGCTATATTCTGGAGAGAATAGTAAGATATTAATCCAGCTCCACATGATCTATATAAGAGGACACACAGAGGTGCAGATGATACCCACAAGAATATAGTATAGTAAAGAAACATCCAGCATCTTCTAGAAGTAAAATTTTTTAAGCTTTATTGATGGGTTCCAATAAAGCCCTGAAGATTTTCCTTCTGAAAGACGCTGGATGTTTCACTACTGCACTATATTTCTACTAGATTCTGACCTGCTTTAGTTAAATATTCACATTATGTCCATTCCTCTAATTGATGGGACATCCCAATGGTTGCATGAGTAGCATATAAATGGAATGTAATGCTCTGTAACATTTCTGTAGTCTTCAGAACAATGGACACTCAGCTCCAATATAAAAGTCTTCTTGCTACCTGTGAAATGTATCTTTCTTTATGCATAATTATTTATTCCCTCCCTTTCCATCACTGCCAACTGATATTTATCATCAACATCCCAATACATCCAAACCTTTTGATCCTTATGTAAGAAAAATGTCTAGCAGTAAGACTGTCTTTGTTGCCCATAGAAACCAAGCAGAGCTCAGCTTTCATTTCATACAGTACTCTGGAAAAATAGAAGCTGAGCTCTAATTAGTAGCTATGGTCAACAAAGACAATCTTACTGCTAGAGAGTTTTCATATCTAAAGCCCACTATGTTTAAAAATGTTTATGGTCTAGTTTGGTCAATAGAGTTAGGGTTAGTATTAGAGGTTGCGGCAATCTGAAAGCTCACATTGAATAATTTTAGTTTTTTACTTCTTACGATAATCAAATGTGTGTCACGGGCAATGGTAGTGGATCCTCTGGACCACTGCAAGCGATGGCGTAAGCCACGCCAGGGAGCGGAATCTAAGTAGGTCCCCGTTTTCACCAGAGCCCGCCGCAAAGCGGGATGAACTTTCTGCGGCGGGAGTCTGCCAGGTCACTTCCACTGACGTGACTTGCTTGTGGAGGCAGCCGAGGTGTAGCGTGGTACAAAATCGTAAGGCAGCATCATAGTCGGGGACAGGCAAGAAAGTCAGGACAGGCGGCAAGGTTCATGGTCGAGGACAAGCAGGAAGGTCAGAGCCGACGGCAAGATTTGTGGTCGAGGGACGGAGGCAAATGGTACGGTACACGGTAATCAGAACAAGACTTCAGGAACGCTTTCTCAGTAGGCTAAATGGCACTAAAGATCCGGCAGGGTAACCAGGAAGAGGCAGGCTTAAATACGGGCAGCGACCAGCAATAGCAAATTACCGATGCACTGGCCCTTTAAATTTAACACTGCTGGCACGCTTGTGCCCTAGGGAGCGGGGCTGAGCGCGCTGCGGGACAGAGACTGCAGCAGGAGTGTGGCCGGGTAAGTGTACAGAGGGGAATGAGCACGCCCGCGACCCGACATGCGGGTCGTGGCGCCGCTCAGCAGCGGGGCACGGATGCGCCTGCCACCCGGGTTGAGGCATCTGTGACAATGTGCAGGGGCGTCGCTAGGCTGTTTTATTCGGGGCTCGGGCCCCGAATAAAACCCCCTGTGCCCCGAGTCTCCCGGGCTCCAGGCCTCTGCGCTGGGCCTGGAGCACCGACTGGCTCTTCAGCTGCATGTGCGTCCGCTGGACGCACACACAGCTGAGGGCTTCTGCGGGGCAGAGAGCGAGCGCTCCCTGCCCCGCAGACAGTGTCGGACCCGCAGGTCCTACACCGCGAGGCTGCCGGGTCCTCACAGCGCTGAGGACCCGCCGCGGCCCCGTCCGCCTGAGCCGGCAGTGTCGCGATGACATCACGTCATCGTGACGCTTCCTGTCTTCGGGCGCACAGCGCGTCATAGGCCGTGCGCCCGAGGAGCTGCCGGAGGAGCGCGGGCTGAAGAGGACGGAGCGCGCTCGCCGGGGGAGTTAAGGTGAGTATTAATGTTGTTATTTTTATAGCGTTTACCTGCCTCAGTGCCCCTATATACTGCCTGTGTGGCCCTATTAATGCCTGCTGTGGCCCCATATCCCTGCCTGTGCCCTATAATGCCTGCCTGTGGCCCCCATATCCCTGCCTGTGACCCCCATATGCTGCCTGTGGCCCCCATATCCCTGCCTGTGGCCCCTATATACCTGCCTGTGCCCCCATATGCCTGCCTGTGGCCCCCATATACTGCCTGTGACCCCCATATACTGCCTGTGCCCCCATATACTGCCTGTGCCCCCATATACTGCCTGTGCCCCCATTTACTGCCTGTGCCCCCATATCCCTGCCTGTGGCCCCCATATCCCTGCCTGTGGCCCCCATATGCTGCCTGTGGCCCCCTATATACTGCCTGTGGCCCCATATACCTGCCTGTGGCCCCCACATACCTGCCTGTGCCCCCATATAGCTGCCTGTGCCCCCATATACTGGCTCATGGCCCCCATATACCTGCCTAGTGCCCTTATATACCTGCTTGTGGCCCCCATATACTGCCTCAGTGCCCCCATATACTGCCTCAATGACCCTATATACCTGCCTGTGGCCCCATATACTGCCTGTGGCCCCTATATACTGCCTCAGTGCCCCCATATACTGCCTGTGGCCCCAGATACTGCCTCGATGACCTATATACTGCCTGTGGCCCCATATACTGCCTGTGCCCCCTATACCTGCCTGTGCCCCCCTATACCTGCCTGTAGCCCCATATACTGCCTCAGTGCCCCTATATACCTACCTCAGTGCTCTTATATACCTGACTCAGTGATCCTATAAACTGCCTCAGTGCCCCTATATACTGGCTGTGGCCCCCATATACTGGCTGTGGCCCCCATATACCTGCCTGTGGCCCCATATACCTGCCTGTGGCCCCATATACTGCTTCAGTGCCCCTATATACCTAAATGAGGGGACTGCTATACCTAAAATTAAGGAGTTGCTGGAAATGTGAGGATTCTAAGATATTTGTGTCCAAATCCTCAGGGACGAGTCGTGGCCGGGAGAAATCAGCATGAAGGTGTGAACCGGATGGAGAAGAAAAGGGAAAGTGAACGACGCTGATCAGAAAAGACGTCTCCGGTGAGTTACTAAATGTAACAGCAGGGTAATCACTTATATGTCTGCAGAGTCTACATACAACTAGTATCTACCACTATATGGCCCCTGTATGGCGGTGGTATATGTAATCAGAGCCTGTGTACAGCTGATAGTCACATGTGGTGGTTGCGTTCGGTCAGGGTCTGGCAGAATTATTTGAGCCTTAAGTAGTAACAGTTTTGGGTCTTGGTTTTGTAGGAGTGTTTTTTAGTCACAATCACTTGTCTGGTAGATTTGCTCCATGTATCGGTGGATTATTTGGTGACTGTTTAGGGGTATTGTCATATGAAGGTGAGAAGTTCTGAAAAAGTAAATTTGTCATTGGTGATTTTTACTGTACAGTGACTGCTGAGGAGATGGACGGGATCTGTGTGGGATGTGCAGAAAATTAGTGACAGGAACAGAAGGTTTTTCTCTGTAAAAAAAACATCCGCAGTTCACAATGAGGCGGGAAAAACACAAAGGGCCCGAGCCCCGGATGTTTTAGGACCCTAGCAACGCCCCTGACAATGTGTATAGACTTTACCTTACATTTTAATCCGTGTATAGTTATTTAAAACACTACCTGAAACAATATTATAGAAAAATATAGAAAAGTGTACAGATTCACTTAAAAGGGTTTTCTCACTACAATGATGAGCATTCAACATGGTGAGAAAGGTAAATAAAAATGTTTACTAAATATTTTCCTGGTCAGGAGATAACAGAGATTTTATCTGTTCTGAGTGCACACAAGTATCTCTAGGTTACTGTCCATATCTCCATTCCTGATTAGACAGGGAGAACAGGGAATAACGTCACCATGGTTGGACGGTGCAGTCTTTATTTGTAACAAAATTAGATTGTTTGACTTTGCTAAGCACTTGTGTTCACTCCTAGGAGCTCGGTAGTTATGTTTACTCCAGATTTAATTTTCTGCACTATGTCACTTTAACACTCAGTTAGTAATAAAGCTGCTAAATATACGAATCGCTGCTATAGAACCACGCACAGCCTAAGAGGCAGTGTGGTTCTGAAGCTGCCTGTGACTCTTTAAAGCAACATGGTGAGAAAACCCCTTTAAACACTTACTGTCGCAGCCAATTTTGGCCTTTCTGACAGAGCCCTTTTTTTAAATATGATGTGTCACTTTATGTGAGGGGTGAGGGTAGAGAGGCCTTTGTGGATGGGGCATCCAAAAGTTTGCTATGGAGCCCAGACTTCTCTAGTTATAGCCCTGCCTTAATTAACATAATGCTAGCAAGATATATACTGCTAGTGATTACTAGTGATTCAAATTTTTACATTTCAGTCTACTGATAATGTTTGGAGTGGCATATAAAAACATAGTGCAAAAAAGTTCATATACATAGGCAATAACAGCCATGATATTTTACATGATCCTAGCAACTCCATATTACTAATCATGAAAATTTGCCTGGAGTTCCTCTTTAAGTGTTTTAGGGACTGAAATAAGGACTATGGAAGAAAACTAGGACTAGGACTGGCAATATGTGTTGGAAGTAGCATTCCTTAAAGTTACAACTAACCCACTGAAACATGAAAAGGAATTTAAAGCCAAGCCATTTATTAAATCTATATGGAGAGTTACCCATCTGAATACAGATAAATTTTAGGTTTTTGCCCAAGCTTATTTAATGAGAAATGTTACCCCTTTGGAGCTACATCTAAGGCCTCTCACCCAGTCAGACAGAACTGTGCTGTGCACTGAAGAGGGACATCCACCCTGAATCAGCTGTCTATGACCAGTGATATGGCACCGATGAATAAAATAAGGTGGTGTTAGAAGATTGTTTCAAAATATACTGTAGTTCCAAGTTATTTCTTTCTAACGTGTTTATCACATATATGGTTGTGTGAATGCAAAGGAGTGTGAAGGTTCACATCTGCGTCAGCGGTTTTGTTTGGAGCAGCAGATGCAGATTCCGTAAAAAATAACAGAAAAAAATAGCATAGCAAGCTATGATTCTTTTTCCCTTAAAATGATGGATGCCAGGACGGAAAGCCAATGGACACCATTGTAGTCAATAGAGTCCGTCAGGTGGGAGAAGTGTCCATCACAGTATACAATGATAAAAGCATACTGTGACATGCCGTTCTAAAAAAATTGCATAAATTATTTTATTGATAGAAAAATGTATACAACAATAACCAATTATCCCCAAAATTCAGAGCCAAAGATTATAAACAATCTTGCATGTAAAAACATGCAACAAATTAAATCCTGGTTCATGGTACAAGAGCTATTTTATAAAAGAACAAAAGTTAACAGATAATGCAATGTCAAATCCAATTTATACCTATAATATAGAATTGCACCAAAGATAAAGTAAAATACGAATAAAGACAAAATAGTAAGCCATATGTGGGTATAGCTGGGTGACTTACTTTTGAGAGCTATTTTTTCTTTCTTCATATTTTATATTATCTTTGGCACATCATGGGCATGAATTGGACTTGACATTGCATTATTTGTTGTCTTTTGTTCCTTTATAAAATAGCTCTCTTTTCCTATCTGAGTGTATTCCTGTGACTTCTACAATGAACCAAGATTTGATATTATTACATGATTTAGGTGTTTGTAATCTCTCTGTCTCCATTTTGGAGATAATTGTTGCTTGTCTGTATCATTTTTTATATCAATAAAATAATTTATGTACTCGAATGCATGTTTTAAGCAGTATCCTTTTCTCTTTGTTTACTATTTAGTTTTGTATGCGGTTGCACTATGATTTAAATAGTGGTGCCGTTTCTTCTTTATTTATAGATTTGGTGTCCATCATGTAATGGAATTAGGGCTATCTCTGTGGTGGAGGCTTAGAACAACTGCTATGACCAATTTAATCCAAAATCATGGCCTATAGTACTTATTATGGGTTTTCGCAAAAGGATGGAAATAGAATGGTGAAATGGGTCTAAATAGTCACACACAGGAGGCTTTTCCTGTTGGAATCTATTTGGATAAAACTGAAAAAAAAAAACAAGGCATGCTTATTCACACTTGTTATGTATAGAGATATTATCCTCTAAGATATTTAAATGGGTTTTCTCACCACAATGATTTCCCTGTAGGGAAAAGTAAATAAAGACTATTATCTAATACATTTGCTGTTCTGATTTTGCTTTGTTCAGGAGATAAAGAAGATTGTATCTTCTGTTAGTCTACACAAGTTTCTCTAGGTTACTGAGCACCGCTCCCTGCTTTTTCACTTATCTGATTGCTCCACAAGCTGCGTTCTGACCATGGTGAATCACTCTCTGATGAGTCTTATCTCTAGCACAGGAGCATCAGTAGTATGTTACCATCCTTTTAAGATTTCTGGTCTGTTTGCAGCGTCAGCCAGGGTACTGTACATAGCCTAATGGGTTATGTCCTTGGTCCAATCCCTGACTGGGGCGGGGTATTTAAACCTGTCTATTTCCTCATCCTGTGCCTGTGATTGCTCCTGTGTTCTGGCTACATTGTTTGTGCGGATTGCTAGTAGTGTGTTTCTCTGGGGTTTTTTTTCAATTTGGTTCATATCTCGGTTGCTCTCCAGTTCTCTGATTCAGTATTGCATTCCCTCGTGGTTTGACCTCGGCCTGCCTAACAGTGTCTATCTATTTGCTTTCTGCTGTGTCTGTGCCCTGTTTGTCAGTTGTCTATCTGCTCTGTTTTGGCCTGGGTTTGTTCAGTGTAAGGTTCCAGTGAGGGGATGCCCATTATGGGGCGGTTGCTCTGCTATCGGCAGAGTAAGCCTAGGAGAGATTAGGACCCCCCTGACAAAATTATGGGCCTATACTTTTTCTCCCAAATCTCTGGCAGCCCCCTAGTCGTGAAACAAGTCAAGTATCTGATGAATCAGATAAACCTTCTAGAGCAGTTTGACCAAGATATTGCTCAGAGGGTTCAACTGCAAGAGACAACATCCACCCAGAACACAGTTGCCAAGTGTCCATTTTCAAGCCCAAGTTAAATCTGGCAGATCACTTTTCTAGCAATCATACCGCATTTTTCTTGTACTGGGAAAGCTGCATTCCTCGAGTACTGACAAACAAGTGGGGTTCATCATCTCGTTGATACACAGGAATCTGAAAGCTTGGGTCTTCTCCCTGGAACCTGGTTACTTAGAACAAGCCTCTATAGACTTGTTTTTTGATGCCTTGGGTCAAATATGATGAACCCGATGTTAGGTCAGAAGCTGAGACTAACCTTTTATCTCAGCCAGGAGCAGAGACCAGTGGAAGACTTCTGCTCCAAATTCAGGCACTGGTCTCATTCCTCACAGTAGAATGACCCAGAGTTATGATGTCTCTTCTGTCAAGGTCTGCCAGAAACACTCAAGAACCTGTTATTCAGTTATCTGCAATCTAAGACCCTAAAGGAGTCGATAGTCCTTTCTAAAGTGCTCAACTGTCGTTTACTGAAGTATCATATTCTGAAATACTTCTTCTTTCCTCCCGGACTACTGAGACGTCAGGCCCAGATTGGGAATCCATGCAGCGGGGTTTGACCATGTCTCCTGAAGAGCACAGAATCTTCCAACAACATAAAGGACTCTGATTCTACTGCAGAACAGCAGGAAATGTAATCCAGCATTGTCCCAAACGTCCGATTTATGAAAAAACTCCAGCACCTAGGTGACTCCTGGAAAGTCACCTTAGCAACAAGGTGTGTTAAAGATAGGATAGTTCCAGATTACACTCCGAGGTAATGTCATTTTATATATTAGATAACTTACCGGAAGATGCGGTCCCGGGGTTATCTTGGTTGCAAATTCATAACCAAATAATTGACTGGAAAAAGGCTGACATAGTTCAATGGAACCCTAGGTGTTACAAAGATTGTTTAACACTACCATTTTCCACTTTTTCTCCCAGTAACTCACACTTTTCTAAATTTGTTCAAGAATTTTCTAATGTGTCCTGTGAGACAGGCATTGAATTACCCCCCGTCTGTGCCTTGTTTGTCAGTTGTCTGTCTGCTCCCTGTTTTGGCCAGGACTTGTTCAGTATAAGGATTCATTGTGGGGTGGTCCTTTTTGGGACGGTGTCTCTGCTGTAGACAGGGTGAGAGATTAGGGCACCACTTACAAGAAGTCTGTTTACCTAAGTTAATGACAAGTTTTAACCCTTAGAGCTCTGTAGCTTTGTGAACAGATATTAAACCTCTTTCACTCATATCAATGTAGCAGGAATAGCTAAAAATAGCATCAATGATATGCCGATCACTTCTGTGTAACTACCCGCAGCTAGTATGAGTCTGAAGCTAGCTAGTGCTCTGTGAAAAAACATGGTGAGAACAACCCTTTAACTTTCAGGGGAGAATATTGGAGAATATTTTCATATGCATTGCACTTTAAGGGAGCCTTTTTGCAAGCAGCACACAGGGACTATATGGATCTCCACTAGAGCTTTTGTGCAATAATACACAGTGTCCACACACACTGTTCTGCCATGTACATGAACCATTAATTAAAACATATCTTATACCTTTTACAGTCCGAAAATATGGTACGCAGACAGCAGATGGTGCTACAATGACATACTGTACATGTTTTTATAGTCAAGGGTTGCTTTAAATTGTCTGTGTCATTTGTGATTATTCAGAAAATTAATATTCTACTGACCTGATGTCTTGGCATTTATACCATATGAAGTATTGGTCATAATGACAGAACAGAACTGGTTAAGAACAAAATAAGTTTTATACTTAAAGTATACTTTAAAGGTGTCCTATTCTTCCAGCTGGTACATATATCACACACAATTAACTCTGCACAGTAAAGACAGTGATGGGTTAGTCGCCGTATTACTTTGAATAATTCGTTGTTGCATGACAGCTTCAAATTGGAAAGTAATTTAGTGTATTGAGTAGAAAATAAAAAAAAGGATAATACAGGATTTTGTTTCCCTCTGGTTGTCAAGTCAACCCTGGAGAGTCGTCAAATCCACTTACACTTCACCTGCATGATGCATCACATAGAAAATATTAAAGCAAAAAAAAATTTTTAAATGTTCCCCCCATAAAACCGTGAATAGATTGAAATTTTTGTTAATTTTTACCCTAAACAATCTTGTCTCTATGCAATGATTAAGATAAAGAGCCTTGTCTTGGGAGTATATGGTTGACAGGAGTCTTATTTTTTTCCATACATTTCTCACAAATAAAATTAAAAACGAACATAATGTACCACATTGCTAAAATCCAGTAAACAATATATCTAAAACTAATTATACAGGCATTATACAGGCAAAAGAAGCTAACATAAAGAATATCTAAAAAAAAAAAAAAAACAAGAAAAAAATCTATATTTTAAATCAACTGAAATATAAATGTCATTCCCGTAAAACATTGTAGATAGGCCGGTTTTTTTTAGTGGTTATCAAAAACCCTGGTTTTTGTGCTGTTTTGGAAACAGGAATTAGTGTTAGCGATTTTTTTCGACAAAGTTTAAATGGCAAGGTTTTTTGGGATGAAAAAATTTTCCGTCATGGATAATTTAAAGGGTTAAAAAAATTTTGCTTCTATTAAGATCGCGCCATTTTTTGGCGTTCCGTAAAATTTTTGGGGGCCCGCAAAATTAGATTTTAGAATAGAGCAGGGGGAGATGTGTGTGGACGTCTGATGGGGTGTGTTTGGTTGCGATTTGGGTGGAAAAATCCATGACCCGTTTACATAGAACGGTTTCCTGTTTCAGCCTCAGTGTCTTCAGGTCTTAGGGATAGGGCCCGCGTTTGCCTGGCCAAAAAAGCTCAGCGAAAAATTAGTTTTTTCTGCAAGGAAACCTTTACTATTAGTGTTCCCTTCCCAATTTAGTTTTGTTAGGGATTTGAGCATTTTATGTGTTAGCAGAGAAATTTTTTAAACAGAATCTACCACTGTAAATTCACGGCGGTTGGGGGCGGGGGGAGGGGGCCCCCCGGGCGAACACAGACAAGCTCTATTAAAGAAAAAACTGGGTAAAGTTCCAAAATTAGTTAGACATTGTAGTGGAATATCTTTTTTATTAACAGTTTTTGTATTTAAATATTTGGATTTGGGCAGCCTAAACTTATTTTGGATAAAAAAATCATTTCTAGTAACTGAGGTCTCTTTGTTAGCTGCAAAACTCCACTTTTATTATCAGTTACATTTTAGATAGGTGTTAAAAATTTTCCCCTTCACCGGTGACTGTTGATATATCCACCTTGCACTTAATTAAAAAACCCCGAATCTTGTAGTCAGCCGGTTGTTTTTTGCCCAAAAATACCCTTTTATCGTCGAAAAAAACACAGTTGGTTTTTGACTTTTTTCGCACCCCACGTTCATGGCAGATCTGTAAATCTTTAAAACAGCAATTCTTTTCACCACAGGTGAAATTTAAAAGGGGCAAAAAATACGTTTATTATATCAAAAATAAAAGTTTGTTTTTTTGATTTTTGCGCACCCAGCATGTTCTTGAGCGCAAATTTGTAAATCTTAAAACAGCAAATTTTATATCACCCAGGTGAATTGAAAGGTGAAAAAAATACCCTTTATTATATCAAAAAAAAAAGTTAGTGTTTTTTTTCTTTTGCCACCCAGCAGTTCATTTACGCAGCTCTACGTAAATCTTAAAACCCGCAATTTTATTTTCCCCCAGGTGAATTGAAAAATGCAAAAAAGTTTTTTTATCAAAAATCA
>JAODAL010040620.1:0-36719 GCA_025379985.1 Phyllomedusa bahiana
TGGAATGAGTTGACTTTTTTTATTGGTATCACTTTGACATTTATGTGAGTTTTTGATCACTGTTAGGTGTCAGGTAATCAGCCAGCAGCGGTGATCATGCCGCAGCTGCTCCGATGGAAGACAAAAGGAGCTCCCTGGCTCTGTCTTTCCCTTAGCTGCCCCGATCACAATAGATCGCAGCAGCTAAGGGGTTAATCACCCAAGGACAGGTCCCATATCGTGATCGCGCTGGCCCTGCACGATTTCCATCATGTACCAGTGCGTCCATTTGCGGGAAGTAAATTCCTACTAGGACGTACTGGTCGGGAAGAGATTAAAGAGTTCAAATGAAGCCTAGATTACCTCCTTGAGTGTAATAATATTAGAGTATATGGTTACTATAATTCGGAAGATGGCTTTTTGATCCAGGGATTTATTCTGATGACCATATTTAGAGTTGAGAAGGAATTTTTTTTTCCTAAAACAAGAAAATTGGCTTTTGCCTATGAAGGGTGGAGCTAGGGGTTGCTTTTCTCTGGATCAAACAGGGCTGTGGAGTCGGTGCCCATTTTGCAGGAGTCGGAGTCGTTATAAAATGGACCGGCTTCCACTTCAAAAATATATAATTAGTTGGTACAGTTAGTTGGATGCAGTGCCAAGAACAAGAGGAATTGGGTCTTGCCAGTGTTACTGCTCCCATATCTTCAGCCTCATCAGAAGAGGAGTGTAATTGATGACATGGAGCAGGCAAATCGTTGCCGCAGGGGAAAAGATTCCGCTCCCCTAGCAAACAGATTGACCAAATTTCAGCAAAATTTTTCACTTGCTTTGAAAGAAGTAGAAGAGTTCAACCATTGATAGTGGTGATGTGTGGCTGTGGGCGTGCCGTAACACAGGTGAGCAGCGTTGTTCTTCTTATTTTTTATGGGGGGTATATATAGATGTATGTCTTGTGTATTTGGCTGTACTACAACTAAGAGTCCGGACGGACTTGAAACACGTCAGTTTGGCATTGTCCACTGTCTTCTTTTGATGTGTCTCCACGTTTCCATGCTTTAATAAATCTCGTGGATTTTATTGCACCTTCGGAGTTGCTGGCAATCCTTATGTCTCTCTATCTTGATTTGCATTGTGGAGTGCAGCCGTGCAGCCTGATCTACTGGAGTGGTGAGCTGGCAAAAATCTTCTTAACATATTCATCAGAACTGACTGTGCATTAGGCAATTCTTTTATACCCTGAGATTGTTAGAGATGTTTCCCCTGTGGTCACTGCTTTGCCACCAACCCAAGTTAGTGTAGAGAGGCCGTTCTCTAGCCTGAAAATAATGATTTGAGGTCATCTATGAAGGATCTGATGGAGGCAATACTAAATCTCAGAATAAATTCATAAACTCACTCCACAAATGTTATTCAGGACGTTTTTTGTTGAAAACTGTTTTTTCCCACTTACTGTAGCATTTCGCATATTTATAAATTTTTTTAAAGTTTTTTGTGTTCTAAAGTCATATCCAATAAATATATTTTACACTTTGAAGTCAAGGAGTAACAATGTTTTGAACTTGTGACTTTCAGGCTCCATATCTCACCATCCACTACAGCTTTGAACATGAGACTACCAACATTTTATAGACAATCATCTTGGCTATCTCATACATGACTTTGACCTGCAACTATTTAGCACATGCTTAGTTCTGCAGATTCTGTTACTCCCGGTGGTGGGACAATCTTTTTCTTCTTGTACACTACAAATTGCAACCTGTTCTCACATTCCCTAATAGCTCAGTGTGTTGTTTAGGCTTATTCCCAAGTGAAAGGTCACCGGTTTGTGCAGCCATGAAGAAGATTTCCCAAGAAAAGAGAAGCCACAACATCCAGCTCAGCAATAGTGGTCTCTCGGCCAAGGAAATTGCCGAACTGCATCATGTGAGGCATTGACAGTTGGAAGAATATGAAATTAAATATATCCATCCATTCAAAAGCCAAGAGGTGGACGTCCAGGCAAAATATCAGAGTCAGCAAGTTGGCTCATTACAAGATCTATTAGTTGTAATGCAACATCATAGCTTCGAAAGAGGGGGAAGAGACTCCAGCAGGCACCAGCAAAAACGCATTAACAGCTCAAAAGGGGGGCCAAAAAAGTGAAAAACCTCAATTCTTTTCCCACCATAAAAGGTTTGGGCTCGAGTTTGCAAAAGTAAGTAAAAAAAATTTGGGAAATGGGGTTTTAGGGTGAATGAAAGTAAATATACCGGGTCTGAGGGGCAATGGGTTTGGAAAAGGGGCTAACGGATCGAGAAATTGAAAAACTTCAATTTCAGGGGAAAACCCTGTGATTGGGGTTTTTTCCCCAAGATGTTGGAACTTGCCCGGGATCAATGTTATCTCATTGGTGAGCTATATGTCGTACCCTACAAAAAGTTTACTTTAGATTTTGAGTACTATGGTAGAAAAAACAAAAGGGGCCCCACATGATAAAAAAGTCTGGGTCTAAAACCATTTTGTTCCCATAGCAACCCAAAGGGCACCCCTCTCATTTTCCAGAGCACAATATGAAATAAAAGAGACGGTCTGATTGGTTGCTATGGACAACAAAGTGAGTTTTAGACCTAGACAGTTTTCATACATGTGGCCCATAGTGTTACAGCACCCGAAGCATACATCAAGGTTGGAGAAGAAATGGTTCAATGACAATGAAGTAGAGTTGCTGTATTGGCCTCCATATTCCCCAGACCTCAACCCAATCAAACACTTGTGGGTAGAGTTGAAGAAAAAGCTGTATTTGTACCCAAGTCAAGTATGCACCAACGTTGGGAATGTGTAAAAGAGACCTGGGATCAGATTTTGGTCAAGACATGCTTGAATCTGATGCAGAGCATGCCCAGAAGGATCCAGGCAGTATTGAAAGATGTATTTACCAAATATTGACAAAATAATAAAAATTAACATCTTGATTTTTAGAATCAAAACAGTAATAATGCAGTTACATTACAATAATCTGCAGAACTAAGCAGATAGGTAGGATGATTGTCTATAAATTGATGGGATTCTCATGTTAAAAGCTGTAGTGGATGGAAGATATGGAGCCTGAAAGTCAAAGGTTCAAAACATTGTTACTATTTTGCTTGTCAGTGTATGTTCTGCCTAAATAGCTTGATTATTGTATCATAAGGTGATAAAAAGCCTGATGTTACCATTTTACTATAGTAGAGTTATCACTTAAAGAGAACCTGTCACATAGTTTATGCCTCCCTTGCTGAGGGCAGAAAAAGCTAGTGTCAGACATGCTTTTCCCAGTGCTGTGTCCCTTATTCTGTAATATGCTGTAGTTTTCGTGTATTTAATGCTCAAATCTGCAGTTTTCAGCCAGAAGAGTCATTCGAAGAGTCATTGAAAGTGTCAGTTTTTTTCAAACCCCGCCCATCTGAGGATAGCTCCGCCCACCTGAACTGATAAACCTATTACTTTGAATAGGTAAAAACATGTGAACAACTGTCAGTGGGCGGGGCTAGCCTTTGGTGGGCATGGCTAACACCTACTCATGAATAAGATTTGAGGGATAAATGCTCTAAAACTGCTGCATCTTACAAAATAAGGGGCACAGTGCTGAAAACAGCATGTCTGTCACTAACTTGTGCTGCACTCAGCAAGGGGGGAATAACCTATGTGACAGGTTCCCTTTAAACATGCGCTATGTATGAGGGAGTCAGGAGTCGGAGTCAGGGAAATGGAGGAGTTGGAGTTGGAGCTTTGGCTTGCCGACTCCATAGCCCTGGGATCAACAGTACAGAATTAAAGGCTGAACTGGATAGGCTTATGTTTTTAAACCTATGTTACAATGTATTGCTTTGTACACATTGTTAAGTTGATATGATTTGTAATGTTTCTTTTTTGTTGCTGTTCTGATAGCTGCTAGGTAGAAGAGCCTTTATCAGGAGATATAATCTGATGAAACTAAAGGCATATTTCTAATATAAAGGTTCAATTACATCCCACCCGATATCCTCACAGTTTCCTGGTAGTGGCAGAATTGTATCATTAAACTTAATGTCTATGCAGGGGATTCAAAGCTCTGTCAGAAAAACAAAGCTTCAACTGCCATAAAGATATATTACGAAATTAATTAGCACAGGATGTTGGCCCTAAAAACAACATGGTTTTAAAAGATGGAAATTAACTTAAGTTTGCATATTATAGTAATATGAATGTGATTTTTTATGCAGGGTCCTAAGCACAACAGTGTGGATGTTATTAGTCATAAACTGCAGACAATGAATGTGTTTTAATTTATTTTGCCAATAATAATAAATATTGAATCATTTTCCATGAAATAAATGCCTGGTTATTTATCACACATGTTCGTACTAGGGACGATGTTGTTATATTAGAACAGTGTCTGGAATTGTTTCCTTTTCTAAAATAAACTTATTTTAATAGCACTGTTCTGGTTTTCCAGTTGGAAGGCTAATCTTTTGTTATTACTTTTTTACTTACCATTTCGCCCAAGTACCATTGGTGCCATTTTTTTCCATTTTTTAAATAATTAGAACCTGTCTTACCCCCCCAAATGCCCTTTCTCACCAAATCAGTCCGATAAACCAGCCTCTGAACTTGATACTAAAATAGGGTTGATTGGGCCACAGAACCCCAGAAAAAAAGAGCCCCAAGCACAAAAGGACTTCCCAAATTTGGGTGTGACTCCCGGTATTTATTAAAAACATGACTAACCCTTTTTCTACAAGAAAAAAAGAAACTATGTAATTTGATATGATGTCCTGGTTACTGGGGATTTGTTGCTCCAAGACCCTACTGGAAAGATTGTGGTTGCAAGGTACTATGGGTGACATGTATGAACTTGGCGCTGACAGGCCATTCTAAAATAGTTTAAGGCATGTAGAATGCCCTGATTTCTGCAGTTCATACATCGGGACAGTCTATCCCAATACAACAACCTCGGGCAGCCCCTTTAACCTGGTCTGGGTTCTAACTTTCTGCCCTAATTTGCCGTCAAAGAATCATAATGTTTTACTTCTATAATGTGGGCAACCACCCCCAGAACGCCCTAAAAATGGGCACATTAAAAAATGTCTTTTGGGGCATTTCAAACGCTTACAAATTTTTAGTGCACCAGTTCATTAAAATTTTTTTTTACTCAAATACACCAAAAATTGGAGCCCCTTCATACACCAATGTCACTTATGGAAAAGATTATCCAAGTTTATTGAAAAGGGCGGCATTGTGGTGTTTTTAAAGAGGGGAAAAAATTGGGTTGCATTGAAAAGGTTTTGCAAGCAAGCTAAAAATTTTTGGGGTGGATGGGAAATTAATAGAAGCAAATTTACGTTCTATGGACTAAAAATTGTTTAATCTTTAAGTAAAATACTGCAAGTGTTTAAAGTTAGACTAGAGATGGGCGAATTTCTATAAATTCGATTCGCGGAAACCCTTTTCAAAAAAATTTTTCCGACAAAATTTTTTTTTCGGTCCGGGAAATTTCTTCATGAAAAATCGTGTTAAAAAACAACCTTTTTAAAACTGCACAAGGCCCGTAGGGGCTGTAGAACTTTTGCCATGCTTAAGTATTCAGAGGGGGCTTTGGGTTTTGGGCTTCATACAATGCTGTGTTTTTTTGTAACACGCATATGATTGCCGCCGCTCTAAATCACTTCACTATAAAATTCCCTTTGGGCCACTTAAGAGGGCAAAATTTACCCGAAAACTGAAGGGAGAATTTTAGCCTGAAAAGTCATGGCAGCGACAGCTGGAAAAAAAAAACTGAGGGTTCCCGTGGCAACAATTTATTTACAAGTGTGGAGGTGACGGCGGGAGCCCCAGCACATGAAAGGGCAAGAGTGGGACAATGAAATTCTGGGGGTGGCAAAAAAAAGGAGTAGGGCCCAAAGAGTGGCAAAATTGACACAGTTGTGGAGTTGACGGCAAACAAACCCCATCAGCAGCATAGGTCAGACAGTGGGGACAATTACACCCGGTTTTTAGGTGGGAAAAACAGGTTAAAGGGCCCCAGAATGGCACAATGAAACAGTGGGGAAAGGGCAAAGGGAGCAAACAGCATGAGGTCAAAACAGTGGGACAATGCATTCTTTGGAGGTGGGGAAAAAAGTAGTAGGCCACAGGGGTGCACAATGACAGAGAGTGGGGGTTACGGGGGCAGCAGCCCTGAGGTCAGACGAGTGGCACAATGACACAGTGTGTAAGGGCAAGGGGAGCAGCCCCAGGGGGCAACATAAGGGCAACATGGCAAAAAAGGAACCCCCGTGTGGGGGTACGGGAGCACCACAAACAAACACAAGAGGGGCAGACAGTGGCACAATGAAAAGGAAATGTGAAAAATCACGCAGGGGAGCCACAGAGCACATTAGGTCAAGAGTGGCACAATGACATTTTGGAGGGGGCAAAAACAGGTTAAAGGGCCCCCAGAGTGGCCAATGAAAAAGTGTGGGAGGTCACCCGGGAGCAGCCACAGCAGCATGAAGGTTTAGAGAGTGGCACAAAGACATTCTGGAGGTGCAAAAACAGGAGTAGGCCCCAGAGGGCACCCAAAAAAAACCCGTGTGGGGGGTGACGGGGGGGCAAACAAACAAAAAGGGTCCCGAGAGTTTTCACAATGACATTCTGGGGGTGGGAAAAACCCGGGGTAGGCCACAAGTGTCCCAAAAGACACAAATTGGGGTTTTTTTGGGGAGCAGCCCCTGCAAAAAAAAAAAAAAAAAAAACAGCATGAGGTCAAAAGTGGGGACAATGACATTCTGGAGGTGGGAAAAACCCGAAATAGGCCCCCAGAGTGGCACAATACAAAAGTGTGGAAGGTCCCCTGCAGGAGCAACAGCACAGCAGAGGGGAGACAGTGGCCCCAATTACAGAGAGTGTAGGGCACGGAAGCAAACCACAGCACAGCAAAAGAGGTCAACAGTGGGACAATGACACAGTTGTAGGTCCCCGGCAGCACCCACAGCAGCACAATGAGGGTTTAGACAGTGGGCACAATGACATTCGGAGGTGGCCCAAAACAGGATAGGCCACAGAAGGGGGCACAATAACACAGTGTGTAGGGCACGGCAAACAGCCCCCAGCAGCAGCATGAGGTTTAGAGAGGGGGCACAAAAACAAAAGGGGGGAGGTGGCCAAAAAAGGAGTAGGCCACAGAAGGCACAATAACACAGTGTGGAGGGGACAGCAGCAAACCACAGCAGCAGCTGAGGGCAGACAGTGGCACAATGACAAAAATGGATTTGGCAAAAACAGGAGTAGGCCCCAGAGTGGCCCCCAATGGCACAATGTTTAGATGTTCATTTAACCCCAGCAGCATGAGGTTAGAGATTTGGGAAAAATGACAGAATTTTGGGGGGTGGCAAAAAAAAGAATAGGGGGCCAAAAGAGGGCACAATGACAGAGGGGGTGGAGGGCACCAGCAGCCACAGCAGCATCATGAGGTCAAGAGTGGCCCCAATGACACAGGGGGAGGGGACGGCAGCAGCCCCCAGCAGGGGAGCATGAGGTCAGACAGTGGCACAATGACATTCTGGGAAAGGCCAAAACAGAAGTACCACAGAATGGCAAAAATAAAAACAGTGTGGGGGGCAAAAGGGAGGGCCCCAGCAGCACATGAGGTCCCAAAAGTGGCACAATGAAATTCTGGAGGGGCCAAAACAGGATTTTGGGGCCCCAGAAATGGGGAAAAATGAAAAGAGTTTGGAGGGCACGGCACAGCCACACAGGAAACATTTAGGTCAACAGTGGGACAATACCCTTTTGGAGGGGGCCCCCCAAAAAGAATAGGCCACAGAGGGCACAATAACACAGGTGGAGGGCAAAGGCACACCACAGCAGCAGCAAGGTGGGCAGACAGGGGGCACAAAAGACATTCTGGGTGTGGCAAAAACAGGAGTAGGCCCCCAGATTTCACCAAAAAACACAGTGTGGGGATGACGTCATCAACAGCACAGCATAGGTTAGAAAAGGCAAAAATGACAGAGTGTGGAGGAGGCAAAAACAGGAGTAAGGCCCCCAGAGTGGCAAAAATGACAGGGGTGTGGAGGGCACCCGGGAGCAGCCACAGCAAAAATCCCTGAGGGGCAGAAGTGGCACAATTACAAGTGTGGGGCAAAGGCAGCAGCCACCCTCCCGCAGCATGAGGTCAGACAGTGGCACAATGACATTTCTAGAGAAGGGCCAAAAAAAAGGAGAGGGCCCCAGAATGGCACAATAACACAGTGTGGAGGCACGGCAGCAGCCACACAGCAGCATAGGTCAGAAAAGTGGCACAATGAAATTCTGGAGGTGGCCAAAACAGGAGTAGGGCCCAGGGGTGCACAAAGACAAGTTTTGGAGGGCACGGCAGCGCCACAGCAAACACATGAGGGCAGACAATGGCACAAAGACATTCTGGAGGGGCCAAAAGAGGATAGGCCCCTACATTTTTACAATTAAAACAATGTGGGGGGGCACGGGAGCAGCCAAAAGCACAGCATGAGGGCAAACATTGGGGACAATGGGCATTCTGGAGGTTTGGGCCAAAAAAGGAGTAGGCCACAGATGGCAAAAATGGCACAAGTGTGGAGATGACATCATCAACATCAGGGGCATGAGGGTTTAAAAATGGGACAATGACAGAGTGTGGGGGGCAAAAGGGAGCACCACAGCACCCGCATGAGGGCGACAGTGGGACAATGACAAAACTTTGGGGGTGGGGCCCAAAACAGGAAATAGCCCCCAGAGTGGGACAATAACACAGTGTGGGGGGGCACCCGGGAGCAGCCAACACACATGAGGCAACAGTGTCACAAAAGGGCATTCTTGGGGTGTGGCAAAAAAAAGGGTAGGGCCCCAGAGTGGCACAATAACACAGTTGGGGGGGCACAGCAGCAGCCACAGCAGCAGCAGGGGGTTTAACAGTGCACAATAAAATTCTGGAAATTTGGGAAAAACAAAGGGGTAGGCCAAAAGAGTGGCAAAAATTTTCACAAATGGGGGAGATAATTTTAATCAAAAAGCACAGCATTTGGTTTTGAGAGGGCACAATGACAAATGTTTAGGTTTCAAAAACAGAAGTAGGGCCCCAAAAAGTGGCACAAATTACAAGTGTGGAGGGGGACGGGAGCAGCCACAGCAGCATCAAAGAGGTCAGGGGAGTGGCACAATGAAAACAGTGTGGAGGGCACGGGCACCACAAACAACAGCATTTAAAGGGCAACAGTGGCACAATGCATTTTGGAGATGGCCAAAACAGAAGTAGGCCAAAAGAATGGCACAATAACCAGTGTGGAGGGCACGGGGGGCAAAAGCAGCCCCAAACAGCAGCATTGGGGCCAAAAGTGGCCCCAATGAAATTCTGGAGGGGGCCAAAACAAGTAAAGGGCCCCAGAGGGCACTACAAGTTGGAAGGGGGACGGCAAACAGCCACCAACAGCGCATGAGGGCAGACAGGGTACAATGACATTCTTGGGGGTGGCCAAAAAAGGAGTAAAGGGCCCCAAGGGCCCAAAAACACATTTTGGAGGGGGACGGCAGCAGCCACAGCAGCAGCATGAGGTCAACAGTGGCACAAAAGACATTCCCGGATGTGGCAAAAACAGGATTAGGCCCCAGAGGGCCCCAATGGGGACAGTGTGGAGATGACGTCAAACAACAGCACAGCATGAGGTTAGAGAGTGGCACAATACAGAAATGTGGAGGTTTGGGAAAAACAGGATTTGGCCACAAGGTTTCCCCAAAGACAGAGGTGGAGGGGACGGCAGCAGCCCCCAGCAGCATCCCTGAGGTCAGAATTTGGGACAATTAAACAGTGTGGAGGGCACGCGCAGCCACAGCAGCAGCATAAGGGCAGACATGGCCCCAATGACATTCTAGAGTGGCCAAAAAAAGGAGTAAACCACAGAATGGGACAATAACACAGTTTTGGAGGGCACGGCAGCAGCCACAGCAGCAGCATGTGGTCAGACAGTGGCACAATGAAATTCTGGAGGTGGGTCAAAAAAGGGGTAGGCCAAAGATGGCACAAAGACAAGGGGTTTTGGGGGGCACGGGCAGCAGCCACAAACACAGCATGAGTCAGACCAAAGGCACAAAAGACATTTTTGGAGGGCCAAAAGAGGGGAAAGGCCATACAGGGCACAATAACAAAATGTGGGGGGGCCAAAGGCAGCAGCCACACACAGCTGAGTCAAACAGTGGCACCCTTTACAAACCTGGAGGTGGCCAAAAAAAGGAGTAGGCCCCCGAGTTTCCCCAATGGCACTGGGAAAATGGGCACATCAACACAGCAGCATGAGGGTTTGAGAATGGCACCAAAGACAGAGTTTGGAGGGCACGGCAAACAGCCCCAGCACAGCAAAAGGGCCCAAAAGTGGGAAAAAAGACATTCTGGAGGTGGGAAAAAAAGGAGTAGGCCACAGAAATGGCACAATAACACAGTGTGGGGGGCACGGCAGCACCACAGCAGCAGCATGAGGTCAGAACCCGTGGCACAAATTTTTATTCTGGATGTGGGGAAAAACAGGAGTAGGCCACAGAGTGGCCAATGGCACAGTGTGGAGAAGACGTCCAAAACAGCAGCAGCATGAGGTTTGAATTTGGGACAAATTCAGAGTGTGGGGGGGCAAAAACAGGAGTAGGCCACAGAGTGGGGACAATGACAAGTGTGGAGGGCCAAAAGGCAGCAGCCCCCAGCCCGCATCATGAGGCAGAGAGTGGCACCAATTTTCACATTGTGGGGCACGGGAAACAGGGCCCCACCCGCCCGCAGAGGCCAAAAGTGGCACCCAAAGACTTTTTAAAAATGGCCAAAAAAGGGGTTTGGCCCCAAATGGCACAAAAACACAGTGTGGAGGTTTACGGCAGCCCGCCCCAGCACAAAACTTTAGGTTTAGAAAAGTGGCACAATGAAAAAATGGGGGGTGGCCAAAACAGGAGTAGGCCCCCAGAGTGGGACAAAAGAACCCAAATTGGGAGGGGACGGGAGCACCCCCAGCAGCACATGAGGGCAACCCGGCACAATGACATTCTGGAGGGGGCCCAAAAGAGGAGTAGGCCATACAGTGGCACAATAACACAATGTTTGGGGGCACCAGCAGCCACAAACAGCAGCATGAGGGCAAACAGTGGGGACAATGACATTCTTGAGGGGGGCCAAAAAAGGATTTGGCCACAAGTGGCACAATGGCACAGTGTTTGGATGACATCAAACAACAGCACAGCAAAAGGTTGAGGGAAAGGCACAAAAGAAAAGAGGGGGAGGGCACGGCAGCCTCCAAGCAGCACATGAGGGCAGACAGTGGCACAATTTTCACAGTTTGGAGGTGGCAAAAACAGGAGTAGGCCACAGAGTGGCACAATGACAGAGTGTGGAGGTCACGGCAGGAGCAACAGCAGCAGCATGAGGTCAGAGACTGGCACAATGACAGGGTGTGGAGGTGACCGCAGCAGCAACAACAGCAGCAGCAGCATGAGGTCATAGAGTGGCACAATGACAGAGTGTGGAGGTGGGTGGCAATACCAGTCCCTGATAAAGATGGTGGTAGGCAGATGGAGAAACTGTCAGCACATGTGTGGCATCAGGCGGGTGGCGGCAGCAGAATAGTGGCTGAGGCAGGTAGTTTGAACCCAGACTCATTTCTCAAAGTTTTGGTGAGGCGTCATGGCTGATGTAATCTGACACCTAAGGCATTGGTGTGTGGAAATCCTGGCCGATTCACGCCTGATTCATCTTGACAAAGGTCAGTCATTCCACATTTCCCGTGGACAAGCGAGTTCTCCTTGGGGTAACAATGGCCCCCGTTGCACTGAACACCCACTCTGATGCCACACTACTGGCCGGGCAGGACAGCTTCTTCACTGCAAACTCGGCTAGTTGCGGCCACACATCCAGTTTGGCTGCCCAGTAGTCCAGTGGATCTTCTAACTGGGGTGGCAGAGTGCATCTGGACCGGGAGATGATGGCAAAGAGAAACAGCGCCCTTCTTCAGAGGTGGTGGAGCCTTGACTGGCTGTAATGGTATGCGTGCCACGGGCGCTGCTGCTGCTGTGGCGGCAGGATGGACCACCACATCTGAGCCACATTTCTCCCAGGCCACCGGATGGTGACGCTGCATGTGTTGGCGCAGGGCCGTGGTGCCAACGTTAGCTCCCTGGCCACGCTTCACTTTCTGCCCACAGATTCTACATGTACCCTCCGGTGTCTTAGCAAAGAACTGCTACACCGGCGAGTAGCTGATTTTACAGCTAGCGCTCCGCACTGAGTGACTACTACCACCGCTGCCTCGCTGAGCCCCTGCGCCACTGCTTTCTTGGACCTGTGAAGCAGGTTTTCTACCCCGTGGCCGCTTGGGGTCATGACCTCGACTGCGCTACCCCCCTCACCAGGCCACACAACCCATTTTCTGGCTGCCCGTTGCCTGAGGCGAACGCGCCCTCTTCTCCGACGATAAGCCCTTGCTTCACCCGGCTCCCCCGTTTTGGTACATCATCATGATTATTGTTTGTTTTTAGCTGTCCTCCCCCCGCCGGGTTTGTATGCAGAGGCTGACCCTCACAAATGACCTCCCATTCCACTCTCCACATCTATTCTTTGCCGCCTACTGCAAGAAACGGGGATATGGCCCCATTTCTTTGGGTGCCAAGTAGCTGCGGGCTGTCCCCCTCAAATTGTTCATTCTTGTGTATAGTGGGCGAGCCAGACCCATGTAGATCTCTGCTGAGGAACCGGATGGGGCAGAACGGGTTGAGGGCAGGGTTAGGGCCCCTGACCCATTCCAGGCCCTGCCCAATTTGGGTTGTGTCTGACGTTCCCCCGATTCTTGGCTGGGTTTTCAGATGTCATCTTTGGGAGGAAATGGATGACCTAGTCAACCAATCAAAAGGGCCATTGGGTTGCGAAACACACGGGGGGCTAGATGACACCCCCAGTTATGGCCTAACCGGGGGACCCCCGCTAAAAACGTCCCCTTTCGTGCTGTGACCTGGGCCTGCTCAGGAATGTTTGTGCCCCTGCCCCTGCAGGAAGAACCTGCCACCCCTCTGCTGACATACAATTTTCTTAAATGTCAGATCTGTTTAAAGATGATATCTGTATATGATAAAAAACCAAACCCCGTATTTGACTCCAAATGAACCCACTAACACTTTGGTAACCCTTGGGGACAAAAAATTTCCTCCAAAAGGCCAGGAAAAATTTTTCTTGTATTTCCGTTTAAAAAAAACTGTGTATTTTACTGAAAATAAAATACAAAACAGGCTTAATTAATCTCAGAATAATTATGCTACATTCAAAAAAGCTTTTGGGGTTGAAAAAAAACCGTTCTTTTTCTGACCACAAAAGCAAAAAAACGCTTAAATTTAAATCTTGGATTAAATTGGGGAAAAAGAAAAGGCTGCCAAAAATTACCCGCTTTGTGCGGTTAAAACCGGTATTTTACTGACCACACAGCAGAAAATGCTTAATTACCTTCGGGTAGAATTATGGGTACAGGCAAAAAATTTTTTCTTGGGTTGAAAAAAAAACCCTTTCTTTTAGTGACCACAACAGCAACAAAAAACCTGAATTAAACCCCTTGGGTGAAAAATTGCGCAAAAGAAATGTGCTGCCAACAATTTTCCAGCTATGTGCGTGTTAAAACGACGTGTATTTTATGTAGCACAACAAAACAAAAAACCTTAATTTTAACCTTCGGATATGAATTATGCTAAGCCAAAATTTCTTTTTTGGCGTTGAAAAACAACATTTCTTTTTCTGACTACAACTGAAAAAAAATTAAACCCCTTGGGATGAAAAATTGCGAAAAAGAAATGTGCGCCAAAAATTACAGCTTGTAGCGGTTACAACGACGTGTTTTTTTTACTGAGCACAGCAGAAGAAAAATGCTTAATAAACCTTTGGGATATGAATTATCTACAGCAAAATTTTCTTTGGCATTGAAAAACATGTTTCTTTTTGACCCCAACAGCAAAAAAGCTTAATTAACCACTGGATCAAAATTGAGCAAAAGAAATGAGCAGAAAAAAATTAAAGGGGTATTTGGTTTTAAAAAAAAGCTGTTTTTTAATGAAATAAAACAGAACAGGTTGATAACACTTGGATATTCAATTGCTCAAAATGACAGATAGCTTTAAAATTAATCGGGGAAAATTGGGATGCACACGGACTTCAATTCCAATACCCCAAAAAAATAAAAAAATGTAAGGAACAGTCTCGGGACAACTGTGACCCCCCCCAAAAAAAATCGCTGTAAAAAAGTTAGTTTTTTTAGTGTGAGATCTCAGCAGCAGCAGCAGCTTCAAGCACGTGAAAGCATGTGAACTGCCAGCGTCGCGCCCTGATTTAATATGCGGTGTTGCACAGAATCCCCCGGTCTCTGTTTGTTATCTCTAAAAAATGTCATGAGGCTAGCTTTCTTCCCCCCAACTTCTTTTTCCCCATGTAACGCCATGTGCTCGCAGCCATTTTATCAATTAAAAACACGCTTCGTTTCCGCAAATCACCCCAAACTTTGACTTCGTTCAGAATCGAAGTCTTCCTGAAATTCTAAACGAATTCCACTTTGTTAGAATTGATTGGTCCCTCTAGTTCTGACTGATCACTGTTTGCTGTGACCTGCAGACTCAAAAATGGGTGAAAAGCTGCAGAAGGTTGTGAAGATTTGAGATATATTTTAAAAATTAGGCATAATATATTTTTAAATAATACATTCTACCAATATATTCTAATTGTTACTGATAGTATGTTTAAGAAGTCAGTGGAAGATAACCTTGAGCATTATTTCTAGGTAAAGCCTCTATTTACTGAACAGTGACTTAGGATCCAATATGTACAGATTCTTTAAACCATAACACCCTTAGCACTTGTAGAACTATAGCCTAGAAAGCTTCCATCTAAAGAAATATACCCTCTAATACATATTTACCACTTTATTATTGTACTATTCATAGTTTGTCAAATCTATTATATTTACATAATTGTAAGGAAAAATTATTTATTTGGGTAATTGTACAAACAGAAACTCTATATTTTCAATACGATCCCAAATAAAATGTTGAAAAGATTTAAATGGATTTAATGGATTGTCCATGATTAGTGTTGCACTTCAGCCTGGGCCCCTGGTCAAACAATATTAGTAATTTCATTTGGTTATGAGAAAATCAGCCATTATACCCATAGTACCCTTTAATCCTAGATGTGGATGGGAAATCCATTAGATATTTGAATCACCTGACATCAGGCTCCACCCTGGGGTATATATGCAAAGCTGAGCTGACCTTAGCCACTATTTTCTATTTCATGTGTCACAGAGAAGGATACACCTGTGTTAGCTGTACAATGCTGTTAACTTAAAACAAAATCCACCATAAATAACTGTTATTTAAAGCTGTCAGAATACAACATGTATGCTGCAAGGTGGGAATAGGGGATTTTTAAAAACGCAGGTAGGTTCAGAATAAAATCCACCTCAAATATGTTCAGCCATTACAGAAAAGAAGCAGGAATAGGGACCACAGGAATCAAAATCCACTGTAATGTATTGCTGTGTACTGCTACCAAAAACATACTGTACAATTACTCATACCTGTTGTTGTACTACAATAATCCACTTTAATTGACTGCTGTACCTAAAAAATAAAATTGCACAAATCATGCACAGAGTCAGAGAAAAGAATTGGAGTGGAAGGCATGGGCAAGGTTTGTGACATTGCATATTGGCTTCTGAAGCAGCTCCTGTGGACTGAGCTCCATGATCTTTTCAATATATTTCTGGTTGTCGTTTAGAACCACAACATGCAAAAGAAGTGATAGAACGGATGATGCAACATGTATCAGCTCAAACTGCCACCTTTTCTTCCTCTCAGGCACCAAGGAGCTCATTAGTGATTTGTCATGAACAGGCTCTCTTCTTCACCCCATACCCAATTCCCCAGACACATTGAGTCAGTTGGTATTTTATGTCACAGATGTTGACAGTGGACTTAAAAGACCAATATGGAAATAAACAAGTGACTCTATGCTCTGATGTCCAAACTTTAATTGCCTCTGAAGAGGAAAAGTGGGGTGGGTAATTGCATTCGGTCAGCTTGCCATGGTCATGTCTATAGATGGGGATACAGGAACACAAGTGCCACCTTGTGACCACTGTAACATAGATATCACTTAAGAAGTGGAGGAGGATGAAGAGAAGGAGGAGGTGGCAGAAAATGAGTTTCTTGACTCAAATGGCATTGAATTGCATAGTAGCAGGGAGAGAATAAAAGAAGAGGTGGAGGCCTTCATGGACAGGAGGGTGTCTAAAAGCAAAAGGGCCCCAACTCCATCTGCTAGCCAACCCATAGGCCCAGTCACAGAACTTCTGCTACCTGGTCCTTTCTTGAAACCACAAGGGAGTATAACAAATCACAAAAACAGTCAGAATTTGTCAAAACACATGCAAATATTAAATTTATAAAATTGCTTTACTGCTATCTTCACTGTGTGCATCAAGTTGAGGTTTTTAGCACAGATTTTGATCAAACTGTGTATGTCCATCTACCACATCAAAGTACCTTTATTAGATGGACCTATATAAGACATACCTCTCCAGGAACCAAAGCTACCAATGCATTCTTTGCACATGTCCAGGCATGTTAAAAGTTCACAAATGACCTTTTGGATTATCCAGAGGGGACATGGGAGAAGGTCATGTGGTTAGATGAGACCAAAATAGAACTTTTTTATATCAACTTTGCTCGCTGTGTTTGTAGGAAGAAGAATGAGTATAAACCCAAGATCACCATCTCAACCATGAAGCATGGGGGTGGAAACATCATATTTTGGGAGTGCTTTTCTGCAAAGGGGACAGGATAACTGCACCATTTTGAAGCGAGGATGAATGGGGTCATGTATCGTAAGATTTTGATCAAGTGTGCAAACTTGATCGAGAACTAAAGGAAACATCTGAGCTCTGTAACTGCAAACAAAAGTTTCTGTACCAAATATTTAGTTTTGTTTTTCTATTGTATTTCTATTTCAATACTTATTTCATGTAACAAATTGCAAGTTAATAATTTAAAAATCTCCAGTGTGTCAAATACTTATTTTTCCTACTGTATATATGTCACAAAAATGAGTACATCCCTCATATTTTTGTAAATATTGCATTATATGTTTTAATGGAACAACACTGAAGATATGACACTTTGATACAATGTAAAGTAGTCAGTTGACAGCTTGTATAACAGTGTAAATTTGGTGTCCCCTCAAAATAACTCAATGTCTAAACTACTGGCAATGAAAGTAAGTACAACCCTAATGGCCCAAATAGCCATTTTCCCTCCACAGTGTCATAGTGTTTAATTTGGTGTTATCGCTCTCAAACTCACTCATACTGGTCATTGGAAGTTAAACATAGCACCTCATGGCAAAGAACTCTTTGAGGATCTGAAAAAAAAGAATTGTCAGTGCTCAGACCATACACTACAGATTGCATCATATTGGTCTACATGGCTGTCATCCCAGAAGGAAGCCTCTTCTAAACATGATGCACAAGAAAGCCCACAAACAGTTTGCTAAAGACAAGTCAACTAAGGACATAGATTACTAGAACCATGTCCTGTGGTCTGATGAGACAAAAATGATATTATTCGGATAGTGTCAAGCATGTGTGGCGGCAACCAGGTGAGGAGTGAAAACACAAGTGTGTTTACAGACAAACGTGGTGGTTGGAGTGTCATGGTTTGGGACTGCATTAGTGCTACTGGCTGTGGGGAGTTATTGTTCATTGAAGGAACCATGGATACAAACATGTACTGTGACATACAGAAGCAGAGCATGATCTCCTGCCTTACAGAAACTGGGCTGCAGGGCACCTTTCCAACATGATAACCCCAAACACACTGCCAAGATGACCACTGCCTTGCTAAAGAAAATGAGGGCCAAGGTAGTGAATTGGCCAAGAATGTCTCCAGACCTATACCCTTTTTAGCATCTGTGGGGCATCTTGAAATGGCAAGTGGAGGAGTGCCAAGTCTAACGTCCACTAGCTCTGTGATGTCCTCATAAAGGAGTGGAAGAGAATTCCAGTGGCTGCAACTTGTGAAGCTCTAGTAAACTCTATGCCCAAAAGAGTTAAGGCAGTGCTGAAAAATAATGGTGGCCACACAAAATATCTAAACTTTGGGCACAATTTGTCCATCTTCACACAGGGGTGTACTCACTTTTATTGCCAGCGGTTTAAACATTGATGTTTGTGTGTTGTTATTTTAGTTTGCATGTCAGTGGTTACTTCTTCCATTTACATATGGTAGTTTTGATTGTGCTTGTTTTTAATTGATTTTATTGTGCATCTTTTAGTGTTGTTATGAACTAAAGCTGTGCATATATTTTTTTAATAATTTTGGGTTTACATTTCTCCACTAGTGTGTGTATCACCTCACTTTTGCTTGGACTCTGTTTTGGACAGTCAAGGGTATTTATCAGCTTAATGTAACAGGATTGCCACTTTAAACTCAGTGGATAGGGCACACCGTAAACATAGCACTTGGACCACACAATATATTTTAAGACTGACCTCTGCCAGCTTTATTCCTCAGACAAGGTTAAACACCAAAACAAAACAAATCAAAATCCTAGGCTATCTGGCCACTGGCTCAATAACTGTAGAGACCCTCTCTACCAGTGGTCTGGCCTACTGCCGAGCCGCAGGAACCAACAGTATTCTTACTGTCAAATAACAGCCTGGGGCCAGAGCACTTCTTCTGCTCCAACTCCAGTTAGCAACTATGCCCCCTGATCACCTTAAGTAACAAGCTTCTTATAGACCTCCAGAGACCTGCAAAAATCTGTCCTGGAACACGGGAACGGCCTTCTTACCCAACGCTATAGCCATTTTAGAAAAGCCAGCCTTAGCAGTTATCCTACAACTAAAAAATGTCAGTAACCATTAGTTACTGACTGTGGTATATCTCCAGCTGATTTCATGCTAAAGAACATCCTGTGGCAGAAACATGTGACCACCTATGGTCACTCTGAGACAAGTGTTATAGTTTTTTGGTTATTTAGTGGTGCATTCTGCATTCAAATCATCTTCATGCAGTACATGCCTGATAGTTCACCTATACTATTGCTCTTAAACTAGCATTAGATTTTACAGTTATTTGAAGGATTTTAGTTTTGTGGGGGATTTTAGCTACAGTTTGACAATGGTTTGACTTTCAACCATAGTAACTTTTGTCTCAGGATGTTTTGTTGCTCTTTACGTACTAACAGGATTAAGGAAACAGTAGACCTCGACAGATCCACTAGTTCAACAGCTTGGGTTACAGAGGCCAATACCAGGTGAGCACCAACAATCATTATCCTTTAGATCCCTGTCAAGTCAAAACACATCATGCCCCAAAAACAAACAGTTTTTTTTATGCTGCACAAGTAAAAAGGGGATTGAGAAGAAAGGGGATTTTAAATATGAATGCTGGTGTGTCAGAGAAGGTTTTGCTTGACTGTAAAATTAGGATTATTCTAGTTATTTTGTAAAACTCCCATACATGTCGCAATGTACATGGAGCACTGAGATCTACATACATGAGTTGAGAGCTTTCTTTGCACTAGTACTGTTGATTGACAAATTTCTTCCTATGCACAGTAACATGGAGAAAACTGTCAATCAGTTGTGGGTGCTATAATTAAAATGTAAGTTCAACCATCAGCATATTCATGCATAACAGATATGCTGTTGAATTCAGAGTGTCTGTCAATACTTTATAGTACTCTCAGAGTGGGCAACATGAAGTAGGTGACAAGATACATTTATTGTACTAGATAATATTTGAAGTAGGCAAAAAAATATATAACCAAGATACCAAATGAACAACAAAACTGTTTACACATTTATCTTAATGTACAGACTTTACTTCTGGTGGATATGACACTGCAAGCCGTATGAGAATGTTTTATAAAATATACTTTCTTTGAAGCTGTGTTAGCCATTACATTGTTTGACATTTGAAAATATCCTAGTTATTTGCAAAATAATGTTGACTGTAAATAATGTAAGTAATAAAACAAAACAAAGCACATTTTACATTTTGTGTTCATACACATGACTCTAAATGAAATGTAGCGAGTTAAATAGTGAGCAGAACCAGATACTCTGTGGTTTAAGCATTTTAAATGGATTTTAGGAAGAAAATGATGCGAGTAGACATTTGAACTCATCCATAGAGAGAATATCATGGTTCTCAACAGTCTAATATATATGTTGTTCCACATCAAACTGTGTCCTGGTGGAATGACATATAAATGGTTCCATCTGTTAAAAATCCCGAACTTTCCCTGAGGTAATCTGCTAAATCGTGGAGAATGTTCTCTTCTCCTCTGTGTATTACTGTGAATGTGATTGTATTTTCAATGCAAACAAATTCATTTATCACAGTACTATTTTCAGATTCAAAATTTTTATACCAAATATGATTCATGAAATTCATACATATTTTCATTACACAAAAAAAATTTAATCTACTAAACGTTCTATAATTTGCTGTGCAATAAAGACATCTTATATCACTTGGATCACTTGGATTTTTATATTGTGTGAGGGCTGCCACTATATTCAAACAATTGCAGTGAATTAAATTTTTTTGAATGGTTTGGGCTGTAAAAAATATGTAAACATGCAATTTTATGCTTTTGTTTTTAACTTAGTTTTGATTGCATATGTAATTTTTCTCCTGATGGGATTTTGTAATGCACCTTGTGAATACAGTTTTAGTACAATCCACAATGCTTGTAAATTTGTTATAGACATTTGTGACTTGTTATCTGTCACACACATTTGTTATTCTTTATAACGAGCATCTCTTTTTTGTAGCTTTAAGTGTTGAATATGTATTTGATATGTTTCAAGGATGCTAAAAGTATATGAAGCTATTACCAAAAGATATGATAGGTGGGCAGGATTTCAGAACATGTGTTTTTCAAGCAAAAGATTGCCACCTTTCTTGAACTTCGCTCATAAGATTGTGCCATTCTGCTTATACTTGCTCATAAACTTTCCAGATATTAGGGGCCACCTGTATGAAAACTGTCTAGGTCTAAAATTCACTTTGTTGCCCAGAGCAACCAATCAGAGCGCCCCTTTCATTTTTCCAGAGCATATAGAAGGAAAGGGGCGCCTGTTTGTTTTTGGGGTTTTTGACCTAGACATTTTTCAACATGTGGCCCCTAGGTTTTTCCTTTTGGCTTTTTGAAAAATTTGGTTTATTTGACTCATAATAAGGAGAACCTTGACAAATGCTTCATCCTAAAGTCTTCCTCACCTTCTATTTTGTGAAAAAAAAAGTATAGTTGTAATCTGAACTCGTTTACAGTAAAATTGTCTCTCTCCTATTGATCTTTGAGCTTTTAAACTCCATAATGATAGCATGGTTTTAAGTTTTATGGGTTTTTTTTACATTTCAAGAGCCATAGTTTCTTCATTTTGCCATTGGCATGACAGTATGAGGTTTCCTTTTTGTGAAACAAGTTGCATTTTTAAGCTATATCATTCAGTGTAACATATGTTTTAGGATACAAAAAAAGATATGTTGGGTGGAATTGAAAAAAAGAAAACATTTTTTTTAGGGGGGTTAATTCATATAGTGGGTACATTCCTTTTTTTTTTTTTTTATCCTTTCCCATTGCGTTTGTGTCTTTTCACTTTGTTTTAGTTTTGGGGCTAAGTTTTAAGCTTTCTGCTTAATTAGTATATTTCATCAATTATTCTTGCACTTATAGTTCTGGCTACCACTCTTCCTCACTGACCATCCATCCATGAAAACACAACCACTATCCAAGACTTTTTTGGGTACATGGCCGGAGTATTCCCTTGCAGAAAAGCCCACATTTTCTTAAAAAGGTTATAGGATGAAAATCAAACGGTTGTGTTTCATGCTTAGCATTAAATAATTAAGTATATTCCCATTAATTAATATTGCACATTTGTTCCCTGTGATAAAAGTTCATTAGCATGTCCATATAAGCTATGTGTCAGCAATAACTTACTTTAAAAATGGCTGCATGGGTAATGGATCAATGGTCCCTTAGGTCATTGTCACAGTTCACCCAAAAACCCCTGCCCCTTGGACCTGGACATGGGGTGCCTGCCTTCGATCCCTGGCATGGTCTCCACCAATACCATTTACACTAACAGTGGCCCAGAGGATCCATAATACCCGGCATCTACGGTGTCAGTACCTACTGACTCCCATGGATTGTAACAGTCATTGAGCCATTACCCTTAAACACGTATATCTGGTATGTGAATCTGGGCTGTTTTCTATTCCCTGTATAAAGTCAGCAGCATTCTAAAAATGCGCTAGTGAGTTCTCTATAGAGAGCTACAAATAATATGCTTTGTAGTAGAGTTACAAAGGCGCTTTTTCACCAATATTTGCACAGTGAGTCTTCAAACTGTGCCTTTCACTAGATCCAGTAGAAATGAAGCTGCTATCACAATTGTGCTCAACCGTGCGACAAATTACATAAATAATGATTTCTCAATATTTGTTTCTATGCAGGATGTCTATATCTGTTCTTCTGATTCTAACGAATACATCCAGCTGCTCTATAAACATTTTCCAAATCATCTGGAGTTTGCATTTCCTGGAATGTATTATTTTGCAGATTTGTTCCTTTTCTGTCTTCTGTCTTCTATTTGTCAGAGTTCCTCAGCAACACAAGGGCAACATGCTTGGTGGTCCCTGAACACTTGCAAAAATATCGTGTCTTAAATCAAGGAGTAGAAATTCTATTATTTGGAAATTGACAGCATGCCATGAATTTTTGCAGGAGGGATAGAATAAAAGTCCTGATTTACTATGCCTTATGGGTGAAAATGAACATGAGATGCTAAACAGCTAAATCATTAGCACAAGCAAACTAATTTATATGGTTATAAATATTTGTCTACAAAAATATTTTATGTTTACCTGTCTTTTCTCCAGTTTATCTGCAAAATGTCAAAACTGGTGGAGGAGAATTCCACTAGGTTTCACTTTATGCTTGTTGCAAATTGGTGTCATTTTTGATGATTGTGGGTTTGTGTTAAAAACTCAGTATGTTCTGGTTATGTTTTTCAGTATTTTTTCCATAAGCTTCTTTACGGAACTTGAAAGACACCAGAAAAAACTCCACCAAAACTACTTCTAAAAGTGCAGTTGTAAACACCTTAAATTCATTTTTTACAAACATTTTTGTGAAGGAACCCTCACACATTCCAAGAAAGTTTTTTTTTTTTATTTGTCTTGCTGTAAATGCTGTTTGGCTTCAAAACTGCAGTAAAGCCAGTTTTATACAACAATAACTCTGTACTATGTTTGCATTTATATTATTATCACAATAACCCCACCTCCTGCAGACCTGCTCAACCCAACTCGTTGATCAATTTTCCCTCCCCCCAAATTTTTTTTTCATTATCATAAAACTAAAAGCCCCATTTACACAGCAGAGGACAAATACCGGTCAGTTTATCCGACTGGTATTTGTCCGATTTGTGTGCCGTCCTCACGGCCGTGGGTGGGACGGCTTTTCTCCACGATGAGTGGAGAAAAGCCCTCCCCCTTCCCATTGACATGCACTTATTCCGTCCGAAAACCAGACGGAAGAATGTTCAAGCACAATTTTTTTCGGGCGACCGGATGTTTGAAAAACCACTGGGCGGAAAACCCGTGCAGTAGGAACTGCTGCACAGGTTTTCATAGACGCCCGTTGTGCTTGTTTGTGGCTGGTTTTTCAGACGTTCCGCAAAACCACAAACCGTCTGAAAAACCGGCCGCAAACCTGTGCCGTGGGGACATGCCCTAAGCGGTCTGTTAATTTGGTCATAATACAGATTCTAAAAATGGCCTAATGATGACTACTGAAACAGGCCTAAGGCTAAGCTCCTCCCATGCTTAGCTATACAGCTGACATTATACATTTGTTTAACCCCTTCCCAACATGGAACGGATGCCTATGTCCTCGCGATCGTGCGGGCTTACAGGCGAGCCCCACACGATCGCGACATGGGACCAACGGTGAATTACCGCTGGCCTCATGCCACATCACCCACGCCGGAGTAGAGCTCCAGCCAGGGTGTCTTTAAAAAACCCTTAATCTCTGCTGATACAGATGAAGATTATCGGAGGTAAGTTGCGGGCAGGAGGAGGGAGCCCCTCCTGCCTGCTTCCGACGCGCTGCTGCACGATAGTGCAGCAACGATCTCTTACCAGACGGCCCTGGGAGATGAAAGTCACTTCCTGGGTCGTCTGTGACGTCATCATGCCCACAATCTGATGATTGAAGTAAAAAAAAAAGTGTACAAAAATAAACAAAAAAGTGGAAAAAGTGAACCACAAACACAAAAAATAAAAACACGTACACCGCCCTTTTCCCCTTTACACACGCCAATCGCCCCAAAAAAGATCAAGAATAAATAAAGTACCCACATTTGGTATCGCCACGTGTGTAACGACCGGCCCTATAAATCTGTCACATTAATTAACCTGTATGGTGAACGCTGTTAGAAAAAAAAAAAAAAAAAAAAAATCAAAGAATTGCGATTCTTGTTCATCCCGCAGCACAAAAATGGAATAAAAAGCGATCAAAAACTCATATAAATTCCAAAGTTGTACCAATTATAATGTCAGTTTCATTGCTATAAAAAAAAGTCCTTACACGTCCTCTAGAAATACGGAAAAATAAAAATGTTATGGCTCCTCAGGAGACAGCAATGCATAAATATTGTTTCTTACAACAATAAAACACTTTTTCTTTTTAAGTGCGCATCACAATAACAAAAAACTATCATAAATAGTGGCGTACCTCCGTAATCGTATCAACCCAGAGAGTAAAGATAACTTGTCATGGGATCACTACATGTGATCACTGGTTAAAAATAAAAAAATAAAAAACACAACTACACTAGGATGGTAATATTTTCTTCACCCTACCTTCCAAAAAAGAGATTAAAACTGATCCAAAACCCTTGTCTCCCCAAAAATTATACCAATAAAAATGTCAACTCATCCCGCAAGAACCAAGCTCCTACCATCACTGTACACAGAAAAAATAAAAAAGTTATGTCGAGAATAGAACAACATTAACAATTTTTAGTAGACTATTTTTTTTTTTGTATTTTCCCTGAAAAAATTGTGTAAACGTAAATAAAATTATAAACTATATAACAATTTATATCATTACAAATTGAACCGACTCCCATATAAAAGCATCCTCATTTACATCTGCATGGCGAACACCTGTAAAATTAAGACCAAAAAACAATTGCTGAACACTTGCGTTCCAGCCCCTCCACCGATCCTTGCCCATTTTCATGGCCCAATGCCTAAAAAAAACCTATGGCACACCTTGGCGCCCAAAATGCGCATTGCACAGTACACACTCCTACATGAGATCCGTGAGAGGTAGTCTGATATTCAGCGTTATTATTTACACCACTATTGTACGAGGGTAATTGCCGGAAACTTGAGAAGTAAATGCACTTAACATAAATATTTTCATTGAGAGTGCTTTCTTTCAGGAATTATCCTTGTAAAAATGAAACATTTCTTACAGCTAAAATTGCAGAGTGCTGGAAAAAAATAGTCTTCTTCTCTTTCATTTTCACAGCCTAACGCTAAAAAAATATGCAAACACCTGTGGGGGTCGATATAACTCACCTGCACCCCTGGATATATTTCCTTAAAGACGTGTAGTTTTTCAGATGGCGTCTTTTAGGGAGTGATGTATTTAATTTTAGCACCTTAGAGTGTCCGCAAACCTGTAATGATGTCTAAATAAAATCGTAATGGAAATGAGATCCCAGAGTTCAGTAGATGCTCCTCCTACTCTGAGGCTTGTGGTTGATAGCGCACAAGGGTCACAATATGAGTAGATTAGGTGCCTCTGTAACACCAGAAGAAATCTGGGATCAATCTACATTAAGTTGCATTTTTATCACTAGCAAGACAACAATCTTTCTGTGTTCTTTTTGAATAAAATGACTCTAACACATTAGGCGAAAATCTCAAAAAAAAGTGACGTTTGAAATTTCACCTCCACTTTGAGCTTCTAAATTCTCGTGTGAAACACGCTCAAGGGGTTAATAAACTTCCCTGAATGCTGTTTAGCGAACTACTTTCCTGGTGGTAGTCCTCTAGATGAAGTTCTTCATGGGGCAGTTACCTAACAACTACAGCCAATCAAAAAGTCCACGCGTAAGGACACTTCGCGCGAACACTGCCGTCCCCTAAAAAAATTACATCTATGTAATTTTCTGAAATGTTAATAATTCTACCTTAATACCTAATTTCTAAGCTCCGCTACATGTCCGTTAAAAAACAACAAGACACATTTAAAACAATTACTACCAACACCTACATAGACATATGGTAAACTATTTTGAGTGGGAATAACTATCGAGTCTTACAACACATAGAAATTGTTGAAGTTTAAAATTGGTACAACTTTTATCACATTCTTTTCATCTCACAGATACTTTGATATTGTTCACAAATACAAACAAGCTACTATCTTATTGAACACCATAAATTCTTACTGTACTTAAAGCACATATGTCACGGAGAAAACAGGTCTCTGAATCACATGGAATGAGGTAAATAGTGTCAAAAGTATTCTGACATAAAGTTACAACAATAGCCACAAGATTTAACTCTAAACAACAATCGGCGTCGTCAGGCTTACTCAGAGACAAGTCCAAAACTGGGCTCCTGCGAGTGTTAACGAGTCAAGCGCAGATTTTATCTAAACAAAACCGCGAGAATACAATACTGAGTACATAACGGCAAACAGCGGCGTACTATATATACCTAAGATGTTATATATATGGGATGAGTCGATAATAATCCGGACAGACGATTTTTAGGTTTGATAATCGGCAAATTTCCGATCACGCGATATTTTAGGTGTGAAACTGCTCATAAATCTATTACTATCTACGCCATTTTCGCGCTTCCTAGTCAGTTTGGCGCCAGCAAATCAGCTTAGAGCATAGAGCAGCGGTGAGCTGGTTGTGCGACGTCAGACTGTGATGTCTGTATGGTTGACATTGGCTGAAAATCACATGACCCACATTTTGCATAGAACAGCGTCGTTTACCTGTTCATCATCAGTGTTTCAGTGGTCTCCACTTAGACCAGGCGACGTGTCCTAGTCCTCTCAATACAGGTGAACACAGACAGACCGCAGGCTGGCCTTTTGAAGGAGAGTATGTATTAGAGCCAGCCCAGACTCTGCTTTGAACTCTGCATTGAAATGGCTTTTTTTTTTACCATTTTTGTGGAGCCCAGCAAACTCGCACCTGAGGTGAAATTGTACCTTTATAATTTGTTAGCCCAGTTTTGTTAACTAGCCACTGTACGCTATAGTATAGGATACAGAAAATTTTCTTAGTAACTTCAACTGTGTATTCATTGGTGGGGGGCGGGCAAAACCAACATTTCGTATATCCGAGTATAACTTTAGAAATAGCTTTATTAACTACTTTGGAGCCGAGCAGCCCAGTTTGTTCAAAGATCCCCCACCTTTACTTATATTAGGATACAGAAATTGTCTAGTAACTGCAGGTGTATTTCATTGGTGCAAACCCAACTTGTTTCTTATCTGTATAACATTTAAATAGCTGTATTTCCACGTTGGGCAGCCTCATCTTTTTGTTCAAAGAGCCACTTGTACTTAAAATTTTAAAATACAGAAATGTTTTGTAGTAACTGTTGGTGTATTTCATTTGGTGCAAAAACCACACTTTTCTTATCCCGTATAACTTTTAAATAGCTGTATTGCACTTTGAGTCTCGGCCCTAGTTTTTTTCTAATAGTCCGACCTGTACTTAAATTTGGATACCGAAATTTGTAGCTTACTGTTGTGTATATTCATTGTTGTCAAAATCTCCAAGGCACCGTTTTGCGTTATCCCGTATAAAACTTTATAAATAGTTGTATTGGCAGCACGGGTTGCGCCCCTAGTTTTTTTACAAATAGCCACGTGTCGAACAATTTTGATAGAAAAATTTTCAAGTGAATCTTTCTCGTTTGTCATTGCTGCAAAAAGCAATTTCTCATCCTTTCAGTTTTGAATTTTCTTTTATTGCGCTCGGTGAATCTCAGCTTTTGAGCTGGCAGATAGCGCACTTGTATGATAGTTTGTTTGAAAACTATCAATTCCTAGTCCTACTGGGTCATCCTTCTGCTACAGATCCTGGGACTGGAGAAGAACAACTGTTAGATGTTGTCTTACGGTTCTTTCAAACCAGAACCGCATTTCAACAGGTAATCGCTAGAAACAATTCTGTTTCTAATCCAGTTGGCTGTAGAAATTCAGAGGGATTTAAGAATAGCTGTGATTTGCCATCTTTGTAATAAGAACTGTCAAAAACTCTCGTACCTTCTACAATTTTTTATCTTTCCTGAAATGGACGAAAAACAGGGGGGTAAAAGAGCAAAGAGGGGTGAAGGAAAAAGGGTAAGGGACGAAGAAGGTGCTTCCCCCGTGCTGGCACAACACGCAAGCCAGCGACGTCCCGGTTGCGGATCGTCAGGCCCGTCATGCTGGGTCGGTGCCTGTGGAACTCAGTAACGAACAGCGTCCCCCCAATCGTTTTTACAGTGGTAAAGCAACCCGCGTCAAATGTGGGGGTTTTAAAAAACTCCTTTTCCGGGGCCTTTTTTTTTCTGTGGTTCAGCAGTTTTAAAAAAGGGCATGCTGGGTCCAGGACAGGTAATCAATGTCCCCTTTTAACTATAAAGTATTTTCAAAGGGGTCCTTTTCCGGCACTTTTTTAATCTGTGGTCAGACAGTTTAATGGTCCCCCTACTGCGATCCAGGACAGGTATGTCAAAGTCCATTAAACTAAAATGGTGGTTAAAGACCCTTTTTCCGGCATTTTTTTTTAAAACTTGGGGGGCATGCAGGTTTTGGGGTATGCTGTGGCCCAGGCAGGTAAGTCAAAGTCAGTTCAACTAAAAAGGTGGTTTAAAAGACTCCTTTTTTCCCGCAATTTTTTTTTTCCCGGGGTCAGAAGGTTTTGGCTTTTTGCGGCCGGACAAAAGGTTTGCAATGCCCTTCAACTAAAATGGTTTTTCAAAAGACTCCTTTTTCACAATTTTTTTTCTTTGGGGAGACAGGTTTAGGGTCATTTGCGGTCCAGGAAAAGTAGTCAAGTCCTTTAAAATAAAATGGTTAAAGACCCTTTTTCGCATTTTTTTTTCCCGTGGTCAAAGGTTAAAAAGGGCAGCGCTTCCCCGGACAGGGATAGGAATAGCCTGTGATTTTTTTTTTTTTTTGCCTTTTCCTAATGTTTCCTAAGATGTAGCACTACCATTTACTGTTGTGGTGTTAATTCCAGCTTTCCAGCCGGTTTTGGGGGGGAAGAAAAGAAGGTTGTTGTTTTCCCCTCCCCAAAACTTTAATGGTCATCGGCGTAATTTGTTTTTCACAAAACGGAAATCGTCTGTTAATTGCCGATAAGACTATCGAATCGATAAAGATTTTCAAAAACGCTCACACTAGTTTAATACACACAAACCCCCAGAAAAAATAAGAAGGCAGAAAAACTTAAAGTGGCTCCATACTTAGGACCTTATAACCACGTGCCCTTTTCAAGGGGCTATCATGGAGAATTGCTATTTACAAATGGCATCTGATTAACTATGTCACATTTTATTTTCTTTCAGATTTGTATGACCTTACCAAAAAAAAGTATTTTTTTCTATGACAACTTTTTTAAGGGAAACAAGGCCAATTCCTTTTAAAAACAAAGATTGGACCTTATGTTGGTCACCCCGCGTGAACAAAGAAAGGGGAATTTTTTTGGCAACACTTTAAACGATTAGACAACTGCCATCCCACTTTCCAATGTTCAAAATTTTTTTTCAACCATTTTTAAAAAATATGCTTTTTGGTCTTTTGCCCTGAGAATCTTCATGAAGATTGTTACAATGGTGTAAAAAAAAATTCTCCTCAAGGAACGTTATCCCCCTTTACTTATTTCAGGGCCTCATACAGCCAAAGTGTCTTCCCCGCCCCCAATATAATTGCACCATTTTTTTTGAGGGGGGGGGCAGGTTTTTGTTAGAGTTTGTGCAGTTTAATTGAAATGTTATCTTGATTCTGCAGGTCAATTTCACAGACAAATAACACCACATTATTACCACGTCACCACTACATTGTGACTAATACCACCAATCATCCAAACGATGGTATCACCATATCCACTGTTTTATTTCAGGAATCCAAACAGTACAAAAGGTACAATGTTTCAACTCAACAGATGAGTCTTTATCCAGCTTGCTGTTGAGTCGAGTCAAAAATTGTACCTTTTGTACCAAAATGCTGAAGTACTAGGTAAAGGGGTACATGACCTTGAACACTCCTAGTAATTATAATATATATGTAATTGGGTGGGTTTAGGCTGTGGTAAACCCGCTTTTAGAGGTAGAGGAGTGTCTAAGTGAAACCTGTCATAATTAGGAGAGTGGGGTTTTTGAAGATATGTCATTTTAAGTTTTACTGTCTCATCTTATTTCTTTCATCAGAAGAAATGGTATAAACTTCTGTAAAGCATCAGGATAGTATAATACTGACATCACTTCTCAGCACTATGCACATTTCACAGTTTGTACTAGTGTAGAGGGTCAGTGTAGTCAAGACAAGTCAGTGGGATGTCCTCTTTAACAGACACCATCCACTTCATGTATCTGCCTCAATTCCTGTTCCTCTGTACACACTGCAGACATGGTGGATAATTCAAACAGTGAGGGCCAGTCTACACGGCATAGTTTTTTGGATGTTTTTTCTGACAGTTTGCGGATTTAGAAACTGTCTGAAAACCGACAAACAGCCATCACCATAGACTTTTAAAGAATATCCGTTCAGCAGTCCACACTGAACAGATTTTCAATGAGATGGTTTTTCCCTGCTGCCATGGCCCAAGCGCCGGCGGCGATACTTCAGCTGTATGGGAGCACATTTAACTGACACTGTAATCAACTGTCAGCATCCGGGCGCTGCCATGGCCCAGGCGCCGGCAGGGAACTCTTCAGCTGTATTCGACTTCTCTGCAGCCTTCCGGAGTATCCAGCACAGGCGGTGTGAGTGTCATCACACTGCATGCACGGTCTGATGCCATCACGACGCCTGTGCCAGAAGACAGACCACATCAGAGTAGCGGGGGAACTTTTTATTTTTTTTAACAAACCCCGCCTATACCTGCCTATCGGAGACATATATGGGACATATGCCTGCCTATAACTGCCTGTACCTGCAATGGGGGACATATACCTGCCTATACCTGCTATGGGGAACATATACCTGCCTATACCTGCCTATGGGGGACATGTACCTGCTTATGGGGGACATTAAACTGCCTATACCTGCCTATGGCGGACATTAAACTGCCTATACCTACCCATGGGGAAAATATACTTGCCTATGGGGGCACTAAACTGCCTATACCTGCCTATGGGACACATTAAACTGCCTATACCTGCCTATGTAATTTTATTGGTATCCATTTTTTTTTTTTTAAATTTACCAGTAGCCACTGCATTTTTCACCCTAGGCTTATACTCGAGTCAATAAGCTTTCCCAGTTTTCTGTGGCAACAGTAAGTGCCTCGGCTTATATACAGATCGGCTTACACTTTAGTTTATACAGTATATATACACACACACACATATATATATATATATATATATATGCACACACACATGTGATGCCTGCTGCAGAAACTCTCTCCTGCTCGGACACTGACAGAACTCCTTTTGAGCAGTCACACCCCCTGCTCACCTGACCTGCCAGGCTTACATAGTCCTGTAACAAACCCAGGCCTGGACCTGGATATATGAGTAGCCATCCCACCCAGCTCTTTTGGCTACTCCAGTTAAAAGTCGCCCTATTAACTGCATAGCAGTTATGCTAAACGTGTGCATAACATACATCAGTGGCCGAATGCCGCTGACACCAGTACTATATGGCTTTGTACCACACCGAGAACAGGCATCTCGGTGAGACATATCGGCCGTCCACCACAGCTCTCTGTGCTTTTCTACTATGTACACTACCGTTTAAAAGTTTGGGGTTACCCAGACAATTTTGTGTTTTCCCTGAAAACTCATACTTTTATTTATCAAATGAGTTGCAAAATGAAAAGAAATATTGTCCAGACATTGACAAGGTCAAAGAATGTTCCCTTTGCAGCAATTACAGCATTGCAGACCTTTGACATTCTAGCTGTTAATGTGCTGAGGTAATCTGGAGAAATTTCACCCCATGCTTCCAGTAGCCCCTCACACAAGTTGGATTGGCTTGATGGGCACTTTTTAAGTATCATACGGTCAAGCTGCTCCCACAACAGCTCAATGGGGTTGAGATCTGGTGACTGCACTGGCCACTCCATTACAGATAGACTACCAGCTTCCTGCTTCTTCCATAAATAGTTCTTGCATTATTTGGAGGTGTGCTTTGGGTCATTGTCCTGTTGCAGGATGAAATTGGCTCCAATCAAGCGCTGTCCACAGGGTATGGCATGGCGTTGCAAAATGGTGTGATAGCCTTCCTTATTCAAAATACCTTTTACCTTGTACAAATCTCCCACTTTACCAGAACCAAAGAAAGCCCAGACCATCACATTACCTCCACCATGCTTGATAGATGGGGTCAGACACTCTTCCATTATCTTTTCAGTTGTTCTGCGTCTCACAAATGTTCTTCTGTGTGATCCAAACACCTCAAACTTCAATTCGTCTGTCCATAACACTTTTTTCAACTCTTCCTCTGTCCAATGTCTGTGTTCTTTAGCCCATATTAATCTTTTCTTTTATTAGCCAGTCTCAGATATGGCTTTTGCTTTGCCACTCTGCCCTGAAGGCCAGCATCCCAGAGTCGCCTCTTCACTGTAGACGTTGACACTGGTCTTTTGCGGGTATTATTTAATGAAGCTGCCAGTTGAGGACCTGTGGGGTATCGATTTCTCAAACTAGAGACTCTAATGTACTTGTCTTGTTGCTCAGTTGTGCAGCGGACCTCCCACTTCTCTTTCTACTCTGGTTAGAGCCTGTTTGTGCACTCCTCTGAAAGGAGTAGTACAAACTATTGTAGGAAATCTTCAGTTTCTTGGGAATTTCTCGAATGGAATAGCCTTCATCTCTCAGAACAAGAATAGACTGTCGAGTTTCACATGAAAGTTCTCTTTCTCTGGCCATTTTGCGAGTTTAATCGAACCAACAAATGTAATCCTTCAGATTCTCAACTAGCTCAAAGAAATGTCAGTTTTATAGCTTCTCTAATCAGCAAAACTGTTTTCAGCTGTGCTAACATACATGCACAAGGGTTTTCAAGGGTGTTCAAAATATCCAATAGCTTTGTTACACAGTTAGCAAACACGATGTACCATTAGAACACTGGAGTGATGGTTGTTGGAAACGGGCCTCTAGACACCTATTCAGATATTCCATTATCAACCAGACGTTGCAGCTAGAAAGATCATTTCCCCACTTTAAACAATGTATAGGGTGTATTTCTGATTCATTTAATTTTAGCTTCATTGAAAAAATCTGTGCTTTTCTTTCAAAAATAAGAACATTTCTAAGTGACCCCAAACTTTTGAACGGTAGTTTATATATATAGGTCCAGACCATACAGTAGAGAGGGTCTCTCTGTGTATGTTTAGTCAGTGGCCTGAAGGCCTGAGGATTTTGTTTGTGTTTTGTGTGTATTTTCCTGTGGCTCAATAAAGCTGGCTGAGGCCAGGTAAAAGAGAATCCCAGTATTGTAAAGTCGACTGTCCAAAATGGCGCTTGACGAGTATGAGTCTCTCTCTCTCTTTCTCTCTCTCTCTCTCTCTCTCTCTCTCTCTCTATATATATATACACTCACCGGCCACTTTATTAGGTACACCTGTCCAACTGCTCGTTAACACTTAATTTTCTATAAAGCCAATCACATGGCGGCAACTCAGTGCATTTAGGCATGTAGACAGGTCGCAAGACAATCTCCTGCAGTTCAAACCGAGCATCAGTTATGGGAAGAAAGGTGATTTGAGTGCTTTTGAACGTGCATGGTTTGTTTGGTGCCAGAAGGGCTGGTCTGAGTATTTCAAACTGCTGATCTCCTGGGATTTTCACGCACAACCATCTCTAGGGTTTACAGAGAATGGCCCCGAAAAAGAAAAAACATCCAGTGAGCGGGCAGTCCTGTGGGTGGAAATGCCTTGTTGATGCCAGAGGTCAAAGGAGAATGGGCAACTGGTTCGAGTGATAGAAAGGCAACAGGGCTCAAATAGCCACCCTTACAACCAAGGTAGGCAAAGACATCTCTGAACCACAGTACGGGGGGAACTTTGAGGCAGAGGGCTACAGCAGCAAAAGACCCCCCCGGGTGCCACTCCTTTCAGCAAGAAAAAAGGAAAAATGAGGTTCCCTTTTCCCCAGCTCACAAAATTGGACAGTAGAAGATTGGAAAAATGTTGCCGGGGTCTGATGAGTCTCGTTTTTCTGCTGCGAATTGGGGATGGGGGGTTTAGAATTTGGCGTAAAAAACATGAAAGCAGGGGAATCCATCCTGCCTTGTATCAACGGTTCAAGGCTGGGTTTTTGGGGTTCATGATGTGGGGAAAAATTTTCGGCACTTTGGGCCCCTTGCCAATTTGGCACGTGCAACCCCTTGTGGAACTATGCCACAAGTTTTGAGGCAGTTTCTGAAGGCAAAAGGGGGTCCAACCCGTTTATAGATGGTGACCAATAAATGGCCTGAGTGTAAAAATATAAATAAAAAATAAAAAAATTAAATAAAAAAAAAAAACCCCCCCTTTTTAAAATTTAATAAATTATTTTAAACCCCCTACAACCTACGAAAAAACATGAAAATTTTTCGGGACCCCCAGGGGTCCAAAAACGAAAACCCAAAAAAAACCTTTAAACCCACCGAAAAAAAACCTTCGGCCCGACCACTCACTTAAATGGATTCCCTGACTATCTTAAACACGCTTAGCACTTACAGCAAGGCTTCTTCCACAAGGGGTCTTTCCTCTGAGACACAGAGCATAACAAAACCCCACCACAAAAGGCCCCAGGGCCAGGGCCCTTTCAGGCGACCTAAACCTCTACTAGATCGTGGGGAAATGGCCCCCCCACCCTTTCCCCTTGGGCCACTCCTGGAAAAGGCCGACCTGGGCAAAATGGAATTTGGAAAACCCCCAATTTTACCCAAACCGTTCAATAACATTTGTTTAATGACACACAAAAATGTCGGCCCCCCTCTGTTAAAACGCAAATTGTCCACAACTCCCCAAAAACCGCCAAAAGGAAAAGCACCAGGGGAAATAATTTTTTTTCCCCCCCACAACTCCACCCGTCACTGTCTGGCAATTTAAATATATATATTTTATGTATATATAATTTTTTTTTATTTAAAAAATTATATTTAACCCCACCGCCCCTTTATTAGGTACACCATCTAGAAAAGGGGTTTGGGCCCCCCTTTTTCCTTCGAACTGCCCCAATTTTTCGTGGCATAGATTCCCAAAGGTTTTTGCAAAGATTTTCTCAAATTTTTTTCCAAGGGGGCCCCAAAAATTTCCAAAAAAAATTCCCCCCCACCATTTACACCACCACCCGCCCCGAAAAACCTTTTATACAAGGCAGGATGGGGTTTCCCTGGGTTTTATGTTTGGTTTTTAAGCCAAATTCTTTACCCTACCATCCGAATGTCGTCAGCAAAAAACGAGACCATCAGACCCGGCCAAAAGTTTTTTCCAAAACCCTTTTACTGTTTCCCAAATTTTTGTTTAGCTTGGGAAAATTTGGGGCCTCATTTTTTTTGTTCTTTTTGGAAAGGAGTGGGACCCGGTTGTGGGCTTTCTTTTCTGCTTTAGCCCAACTGCCCCAAAGGGGTTTGCCCTATTGGGGCTTTTAAGGTGGGTTTTTTCTGCCTTACCGGTTTTTAAAGGGTGGCTATTTGAAATCACTGGGTTGGCCTTTTTTATCAGCCTTTGAACCATCCCGGGCCCCTTCTCCTTTGACCTCTGGGCATCAACAAAAAATTTCCGCCCACGGACTGCCGCTCAAATGGATGTTTTTTCTTTTTCGGACCCTTCTCTGTAAACCCTAAGATGGGTTTGCTTTAAAATCCCAGGAGATCGGGGCCCGTTTCTGAAATACCAGGGCCACCCTTTTTGGGACCAAAAAACCCATGCCCCGTTTTTAAAAGGGAATTTAAAACCCTTTCTTCCCCCCTAATGATGCTGGTTTTAACTGGGGGGGGAGAAAAGTCTTGACCATGTTTTACATGCCTAAATGCACTGAGTTGCCGCCATGTTTTATTGGCTGATTAGAAATTTTAAATTTTTAAAGCATTGGACAGGGTCCCTAATAAAAATGGCCGGGGAGTGTATAAATAAAAATTGTTTTGTCAACTTTTTTGGTGGGTCTTTATACGACTTTAAAAAAAAGGCAACAAACCAATGCTTTATTTACTTTTTTTATATGGAGTAACTCAATGATTACAAAAAACTACAAGGGAAAATAGTGTGTTTTTTGTTTTACTTTTTTCATAATATAGATTATAAAGGCAAGGCACGCATAAAAATTGGGGTTTCAAAAGGGGAAAGCCCCCATTTAATTTTGGATTACAAATTTCTTAAAATCACAAACTATATATGGGTCAAAGGGTTTTAAAACAGGGATCTTATAACATCATCTTCGGGATCATGGGAGAAAACGGCCAGGAAGAAAAGAGAGGGTAA